>CM076580.1:481430752-481515361 GCA_034641835.2 Pinus albicaulis
CATTCACTGCTTTGGCATTGATTTCATACTTCTTCCTTTCTGCTGCATCAGTAGGAATACTTGCTGGGTATTGATAACCTTCTTCCACGATTGCCCATACATCTGCACCAAGACTTTGCAGATATGATTTTGTTCATACCTTCCAGAATATCAGATTTCTTCCATTGAATAGAGGTGGCTTTATAGACATCACTCCTTCTTGACTTCCCATTGCGACGGATCTCCTTCAAGCGATCAAGCTTCTGCACAAGGACCTGCTCTGATACCACTTGTTGGGAATCACGATTGCCGTTAGACCAAAACCCGCAGGTGTTAGTCAACGATCGCATCGCCAGAGATAAGGATCCACGAAAGGCGGTTAGTCCATGTCGCGAAACACACGGGGAGTGTTGTTTTATCCAATGTCCAACAATCTCCCCCCCAACGCGAGCCAGGTGTGTATCAAACTCGTGACCTACGCTCTGATACCACTTGTAGGCTACGTTTCATCAAATTTTCAGACTGGACCCACTCCATACTTTTAAGCACAGTCAACCATGAAACAGATACATATAACTCACTGACAGATATCAGTAAACCAGCAGAACAGATCAGACATTTCTTACCACAGATTTCAGCAAACCCTAGTTTGTATACGCGCTTTCCTTTCGCTGATGTCGCGTATATACGCGCTTCCGTTCATATAAACCAGCGTATACTTCTGTACATATTACAGATCCAATTTCATTGCGCATACGCGCTTTCTCTTCAGCGAAGCCGCGTATATACTTGCTTCCTCTTCGGCGAACTAGCGTATGGTTCTTCAGACTTTTATGTCATTGCAATTCTTCACAACAGATACATCACTTCAGATTTTACCCTTTACCTCAGACAGATGTTCGCCTCATCACAGATCTAATCATTCCATAAACAGATCTAGCAAATATAAGTACATTTCAGATCTAGATCCCCTTCTTCATCATTGGTGCATCATACATTCGGATCTATCATTCAACTGTAACCCTTTCCATTCAGATCTACTTTAGAGAGAAGTATTCATTCAGCTCGGACATCTGCACCCACGCTCATTATTTACACATGAATTTCTTTCTTTATATAGGTTTACCCTTTTTCAATACCATGAGCCAAAACCACATTACATCGGTGATCATTTTTATACGCGACTTGGCACGTTCTTTCTAGTGTGCATACGCGACTTCCCCTAGGAAAATCCGCGTATGCCTAGAAGTTATCTCTTTCATCATAGGTCTATCACATTTCACATGCGGATTTCTTTCTAATTCTTCATTACATACCGTACTACTTTCCCATGTCAAGATACATGATTCAATTCCTATTGAGCCTTACATTCACTCAATCTTTTCATCAAGTGGGTTGCCATTCAAGGACAACACCCTATCAAGTGGATACCCAACATCATATTGTCATCATATCACATCAGATTTACATCATTTACCAAGTCCATCAAGTCAAGAGTAACTTCATCAGGTGGATTGCCATCAAGGACAACACATGTCAACAATCTCATGTCTTCATCTTCATTCAGTGGGTTGCCATCAAGGACAACACTCTGCATCATATTTCCAACAGCCTTCTTATCGAATATCATTTGGTGCATAGGAAATATGAATCCATGACAAATTTTATAAAAATGTAGGTTGAAATTTGAATCCCAAAGAGCTCTATGGTAGATTTGGATTGGGGTAGGGTCTTGGGTAGTCCATTTCCATCCCATGGTAAGAAAAATAGAAGAAAAGAAAATTGCGTCCATGACATAGGTAGACATATAAAAGGGAGGTATTTCTCTAGATGAAACATTCCTTTTATTCCTATATTCTGTGATGTGTTTGGCTAAACTGTCAGATAGGATATTTTCCCAATTCATAATTGAGGAATTGACGATTGTATCAATCAATGGAATCCAGTCTACTGAAAACCTATTGGTATCAGGTTTGGAAAATAATCTACACAACATACTGGCAGCATAACAATAGGGGGAAGGAATTTGGTCAATTGCGTACGTACCAAGTTTATCTCGCTTCAACTTTCCCTAGTCTTCCTTCCATTCTTTGATCACTTTCATGAGGTTTGGATGTTCTGCTCTAAAGCTTTGCAGAAAATATTTGTAATATTTCTGAAGTCAGTCTGGTAAGTGTTACATTTCTTTTAAATCATCTTCCCTGAAAGAACCAATATTCTTGTTTCTTGAATCCTTAAAATTTATTTCTTTTATTTTTAAGTGGTTAATTTCCCACTTAGCCAAATATTTGTAAGGGAGAACTTTTGGCCTTGTGGCTACCTTGTGGATGAATGAACATGCAATGTCAAAATCAGTAGGATTTGAAGAAACAGATAATTCTGGTGAAGAAAATTCATCTATCACTATTGGGTTTTCATTTTAAAAAAATTGATACATTGCTTCCCATGACAAACTATCACATTCCTTGTTGCAAGTGGTATCTGAAAATAAGGGGGTCATGTCTAAATCTTCAGTAGACGGTATTTGAGAAATATCTTCGCCTTTCTTGTTCATCTCTATTTTCTTCATTCTGTTAGTTGGTTTCTTGATTTCAAGTATACAAAACACTCATTAGAAATATATGGAACAAATTAAGAGACAAATCCGTCATTAATTTATTTCAAACATGCAAAAATAGATATGAATCTTTTTGTTTTTAAGTTCATGTGGTTAAGTTTCTTGATACTGTGGATAATCCGGGAAGCTCTTCACTAGATATGAATCTATCAAATATGATATTTACTCATCGATAATTATTTCAAAATCAAATCTCTTACACCTTCACATGAAAATAACTATCAATCAAGTTAAGTCGTTATATCTTGAATTCCGGTTTGATACGACATAGGTCATTTCACATGCTTGAGTAATTAAACGATTTTATTTTTCATTTTTCCATATATAACTTTTACCGTTTGTGATGGTTTCCCATAAATGCTGCAAAATGTGATCTGTGCAAATAGAACATAACAACGCTTATGCGATAATGAATTTGTTTTCGGTTAAGTCATGCAAAATGCAAATTGCGCATTCAAAGAGTCAAGTGGCCGTGCTTAACATGACTTTAGAGATTTATATTTATTGCTTTGTTGGCTCATCAGGTCCACGCAATCACACTTATATCTAATTGCTTTATAAGTTGGTTGTTTTAAATGAGGTGCAATGCGATCAAGAAAGTATAACGATAATTGAAGTTTTTTGTAAGTTTTAAACATAACTTCAGAAAAAGGTTTAGCACATTTCACAGCTCACGTGACTTAGAGGATTGCAAGTCTTTTAGGTTGTAAGCTATGCGGTTTGCGATGCGCTAAAGGAATAAAGCAGACATTAGGGGAATTTTGAGGTCTAAAATGGGCCTCCTAAGAAAAATGTACAAAAAAAATAAACTTTATAAGAACCAATTGGATTCAAGATGATGATGCCAACCATGGGGGATGATTCACTATTTTTGGAGTAAAAAAGTAAAAATATTAAAAAATAATAAAATAATAAAATAATTTTTTCAACTCATATTTTCAACTTATCTCCCTAATATTTTACTCAAATTTCGAGCGGGAGTACTCGTTGGATGAAAAAATTAATTCCTCATCCAAGGAGTACCCAAGTTGCATACTTTCGATGGACCCTGTTATAAGAAAAATGAGAAATACATGAAAAAACATGCTTGCAATCATATTTTTCATGCATTTCTCATTTTTCATGTAGCAGGGTCTATCAAAAGTATGCAACATGGGTACTCCTTGGATGAGAAATCAAATTATGCATCCAACGAGTGTTTTTGCTCGAAATTTGAGTAAACCCATATGGAGATAAGTTTAAAATATGAGTTCAAAAAATAGTTTTTCTTTTTCTCCCTCTAAAACTTGATGATGTAATAAAATCTTATTTTATTATTTCCTATATTATTTTATAATTTCCTTAGGAGGCCCATTTTAGACCTCAAAACTCCCCTAATGAAACTCAAAAGAAAACTTTTATTTCCTAAAGTTTTTTGTTTTTAAAGCTAAAAAATAAGTTTCCTATTTATTTCTAAAGGGTCCCCATTTATTAAAACAAATGGGGGTTGTCGTATAGCACAACAGGTTGCTAGCATATAATTTGGCCATTCATGAAATAATGTGGCCCCTTGGATGCATTTTCAATCTTATGTTGCAACCACGGGATCGTGGATGACCCCCAAGAAATAATGATTAATCGTGGACCTTTTCTGTTTAGCTCATGCTCATCATTCTTGCCCAAGCATATTAAGTTTCATTTATATTTCTTAGCAAATCGTTGATGTTCCATAACACCAATCACACTAGTAGCTCCAGTAGGGTCATTGAACATGTATTTCATCTCTTGGTCGGTACCCACTTTTGTGATTCTACCTTCAACATTTTGACTTTCATATGTGGCAGATATATTGTATATGGCTTTCAATGCAGATTATTCTGAGCCTGATCAAATTTTACAATATTCGAATGATTTTTCCTTTGTCGAGTGAAACAACTAGCATTACAATTGACCCATGGTGTGTGGCATCAATCCGACGTCAATCTGAAAAATCAGATCTCAAACAAACAATCTCTCGACCCCACCAATATTAATTTTACGCTGATTTTTCCCACCAGACTTGCAACGATCCCTAGTTTCCTTGGTGGCCCAGCTTGACTCCTTAATTTTTTATGGCAACCTCACATACCTTTTGACCCAACTGCATAAGGAAATCTCCTCTCTATGAATGTGAGAGATGGCCCGAAGTGAGCTCGCAACCATGAAATTTTGCCTTCGGATCTAATACAGCTCTTCTTTGCGCTCCTTCAAAAAAAACTTGACATCAATTCAGTATTCAACCATGGTGATATGTACACCATCAATACCACTATGGAGGATTAAAATCTCTGACACAAACTCTTTATGCAAATTACGTGGACCAGCTCCCTTAGCTTCTTCAAAATATTAGTCAGCTAATTGATTCAACAATTTGAACTTGAGAATGTTGAATACTTAATAAATTAACCATGATTTCACATGGAAAATGTCTTCAACAATTTTGTTTTAAACCCTTGATTACAATCTTTCCTCAAGGGCTAATCTGCAATAAAATGATGGCTTTGGCACCTTTTAAAATTTTCAAATAAAACCCACAATATTCTTCTGAAGTTGAATTGCAGTAAAACCCTTGAATTTGGCTTTTCTTGTACTCTGGTAAGTAAACCCTTAGTATGGCAAGATCACTAGCTCTAAATACCACTGTAATATCCCAAATAGGATATTTTGACTAAATTTGCATAAATTCTCTTAAACATAAATTTTCCATAAAATCATCATTTATTTCATAGAAGATTTCCATGTAAAATAAAAAACACATAGCACATGTGATTCAATAACACATTGAGCATAAATAATCTTATACTTTATTATGATAAAGAACTGAAAGAGTGTACTTGATGATATAAGCTGAAATAGATGAGATGGATGATCTGACCCTCAAAAATGTTCTACTCCTATGTTGAAACTTGCCCTTCAAAAATAAATTGAAATCAATCACTGCACCTGTGAATTATGGCGAAATCCACCAAGGGGATGAGGTGGGTTTCCATCCTGGAGCTACTGATGAAGTAGAGAACTAAGTTCTAAAACCTCTCCACAAGAATAAATCATAAATTCAAGATGTCCCTTAATGGCCTCCTCCTCTTCTTTTATATATCTTATGGATTCCTCTAGAGCCTTCTATTTTATTATTATTTTAATCATGGGGTACTCTTTCCTCTTCTATTCCAATTAAAATATTCTTTTTAATGCGGGAAACAAGTAAATCAGCCACCATGTCTCCTCAAGTTACTGAAACTCATGTCCAACTATCCCATCATGTAGGTATTCTTGTTATGGTTCTAACAAGCTACTACACTCAGGTGTTCTATCACGTATTCCTCCCATAATGCAACCCTAAGGGTAATTAATTGAGTTAAGCCCAAAAATAACTCATTTTTCTGAAAGTTATCAAAATGTATCGGAACAAAAGGAAAATTATGTGGATGATGGAATATACTAAGTGAGTGCCATCGATCCTCATAGAAACCCCTCAAAACTCCTCCAAAATCTCCTGGGCCCCTTGGTGACACCAACATGTACCTGTGGCCTGTTGGCCCCCGAATCTAAGAGTCTATCCTAACCATGTCATAAGGAACACCAAAAAAAGGAATATTACATTGTAGACCCCCAGTGGCTCCCACAACAAGGCAAGCCAATGACTATGGACTATTTTAGTTAGTTCTGTGCCCATGACCCCAAATTTTGTGCCACATTTTCAGGGCTAGGACTGAGGCCACTGCCTAGAACTCCATGAGACTTCTAGAAAGGATAAATAACACTTAAAAAAAGGCACTGATGCAAATATTTTATCAATTACTTGAATTGAACCCTACTATCCATGCAAGGGATTTCATCAAACATATCACAAATATGCATTCTTCAAGCCATAAAAATAGATTTGAACATAGGGGTATCATACTTATCTAAGAATATTTAAGAAGCATTGATGCCTTATTACAATAGCTGCATTATCAACTATTAGGTAATATATTCAATTTTCATTTATTTACTAATCAAAACATGATGAGAGGCATACATCATCACTATCATAAAACATGCTCATAACCAACATATAAACAACAAAAATAACAAGGATATAATAGCCACATAAGCCGCCACATGGTAACAAGTACATTTACCCATCAAATACAAGAGGAAAGAGCTCTTATTGACATATGAAAAATGCAACCAAGTCTAAGACAAATCATAACCCTCCATGCCAATGACAAATCATAACCAAGAAACCACATGAATTTGCAAAGCATGCCAAAACTAGCAATCAAATAATACATGCAACTCAGTACTTACAAG
Organism: Pinus albicaulis; assembly: GCA_034641835.2. Lineage (NCBI taxonomy): Eukaryota > Viridiplantae > Streptophyta > Pinopsida > Pinales > Pinaceae > Pinus > Pinus albicaulis. Next base: position 481,437,660 of record CM076580.1, read on the forward strand.
AAAAACTCATTGTCGTAATTGATCATGTTTTCCTCTTGCGCTTTCCTTCTCTTCCTTGAATTATTCATCCAAATCCCAAGTATTCCACTCTCCTCCAAGAGTTCTTCAAGAAATCTCTAAGTGTCCAAGAGTATGAGAGAGAGAGAGTAGAAAGTGATAGCTCCAAAACTGAACTGAGAAAAAGATCTAAACTAGTCCTCAAAATCCTTTTTATTAATGAGACCTTTGTCTTCTCCATTTTCCATTATTTTCCCCCATTTTCCTCCTCGTATAAACCTTATGACATTTCACCTCCATTTTCTCCTAATTTTCCATTATTTTCATAAATAAAAGCCAATAAATGTCGCATGCCTTTCGAAAGCGTTTTCCATTTCCTTTTTTAATTTAAATAGCCCTTAATTAATCACTAGTGATCCTCGTCAGAATGTCTTTTCCCCAACATTTACTTTAGAATACATGTTCCATGACCTTGGTTATTATTTTTCCTTTATTAACTTTATTACATGGATTTTTTACCAGGGTTGTTACATCTATGATATGAAATAGCTCAATTTCAAAATTGATAACATGATTAGTCAAGTGGACTTGTGAAGATGAGAAATCATGATTCACTAACCTAGGTAAACCCACTTAACAAGTTCCATTTATTGCAAGACTATGTTATACATTATGCTAGCAAGAGATCTGATACATACACTTATACTCAAGGGGTTCTAAATCATTCTCATTCTGCATGGATTTGTTGGTTTAATATACTCTTTACATGAGCATTCTTTGCTATCTTCCATTCATTATTTCAGTTATGCACTTTTATTTCATATTTTTCATTCATGTTTTTTTATTTTCCTATTGTAAGCTATGGGCATACTATGGATATAAAAATTCACTATTGAGGTTAATATTATGTCATTAACATAGATTAGGGGAGGCTTTCTGAGGGTTTTGAGTAAAAGTAATTATCACTAATAATGTGAAGAGATGGCTTTGTATGTTATCCATAGAGATGAATATCAAGCCATAATTATATTATACTTAAGATGATACTATAAGAAAATGAAAATGAGATAATTTATTCAAAGGCATAACTTAAGCCTCCTCTTGAGAAGAATATTCTGATCTAGAATAGGCTATGATATTTTTTTCTCCATAAGCCTTTCTATAATGTAAAACAAATAGAATATGTATCATAAAAAATAATATTCAATACATATAAAGGAAACTATTATCTTAAATTGTTGTGAGAATGTCATGTCAACAAACCCTTGAAATTTGAATTTTACAATAACATTCCAACCAAAATTGCAATAGAAAATGACCATTATACTTGAAAATACATGCATAAATCTCCAAACATATCAACAAATCTTTTAATACAAGTTCCAAATGCTAATTTTCATCCTTGAATCTAGTTTGTAGAGGAAGTTGAATTACTACTTGGAAACATTGTTGTGTTGGAGCATATTAGAGAGTGTTACATCTACTCTATCACTTGAGATTCTCGAACATAGGTCTTTTTGATGTTCTACTTAATTGTTGGTTATGGGCCACTGCTTTCAAATATGTCATAAGAGAGAAAATTAAAATGATAAAATTAAAATAAAAATACATGAAAAATATGATTGCAGTTTGGAAGATGTGAGTGGAATACATTTATGTTTTCCCTGGGAAAATTTAAATCAATTATAAAAATCCTCCGAACAAATCACTTATAAATCATAAAGATACGAGTTTCTTGGGTTTTTCTTGGATGAATATCACTAAGTATATTAAGACACACACTTTCAAAGATAGATCGTATTGAAATTCCACCTGACACTAATAACGATGTGCTTATGTGTGGAATTCAATATTGAACAAATATTAAATTTCATATTTATAACTATTTCTCTTTATACTCTCTTATAAGATTTATTTAGAACCTTTGCACCAATTTATAGGTTAAAGCATAGTGAGAAGGAAGTAAATTTATCTCTTGAAATAATTAACCAAAGTAACTTTTATAAAACATTAAAATCCGAGGGATCTTAAGTTGGTGACTATGATAGGTGGATCTAGTTATTTTTTCAATATAAATTTGGATTTCAAGTACATATCCGTTAATATCATGAAAACTCCATTGACATATATTTCGTAGAAGATTTCAACCCACATTAATATCATAGCATTTCTAATATGTTGTATATTGGATCTTTTTCCTTGTATCTTTTGAAACTACAATGTGATGTCAAGGGAAATCATTGTCAACCCCATTTTAGTAAAAATTGCAATGTGAGGTTGAAGTGTGTACATTTGGTGTGATGGTTTAGGATTTATATATGTAAAGGTAAGCACATGTTTTAAATAAACATAGATGTGAAAATTACTCTCACATTTCATAGGATCTCTCTAACAACCTTTGGTTTAAAGTTCATGTAATAAAGTTAATAAAGGAAAAATAATACCAAGGTCATGTGACATGTATTCCAGGCTGAATATTGGGAAAAAATCCTAGTGGGTTTTCATTTGGTTTATTTTCGTTGAGAGGAAATTGGAAAAGGCAATGGAAAAGGCTTTGGAAAGGCAAGAGACATTAATTGGTATTTTATTTATGAAAATAAAGGAAATTAGGAGAAACGAAACGTGAAAGGTTACAGGTTGCATGTGAGGAGGAAGTTGAATTAAAATAATGGAAACTGAAGAAAATAGAGGCCTCATTAATAAAAAGGCTTATGAGAATAAGTTCATAGCTTTTGTTAGTACAATTGTTTTGACAGTTTTGCTTTGGATCTCACTCTCTAGACTCTCTCTCATACTCTTAACAGTTTTGGTTGGGATCAAGTAGCTACAATGAGATTACTTGTAGTTATCGAGTTGCATGTATAATTTCCTTGCTAGTTTTGGAATCCATGGTACATGCATGTGTGTATTTGGTTCACTTTTTGTCATTGGCATGGGATTTTCCAGGTCAGATAATGGTTTCATCCTTGCCTCTCCATTTATAGATAGTGATGGTGTGATGGTTTTCTTTTACTTGGTTGAGTTAGATGGTCATATGGTTTTTAAACCGAGTGGGGTGGTCTCAGGAAAATTTCAGAAGGCCTAGGAATCCCTTGACTAGTAAATGGTGAGATACATGATAAACATGAGGGTGGAGATAGGAAAATTCCTCACGGTTTATGTGGAGAGATCTATAGGCATCCATGCTTGTTTAGGGACTAGTGATCCCTTGATCAGTATATGGCAAGATTTCAGTAAATACTGGTATTGTATTTTTATTTTTTGGGCCTAAGAATCCCTTGAATAGTAATGGCGGGATACAAGGTAAAACCTAATTGTATAGATGAGGGTTTCAGGCCTTGGAATCCCTTGACTAGTAAGGGCGAGATACATGGTGAAGCCTGCGAAGCTATAATATTCCCAAATTTTCACATGATATTTGGAATATTAGAGTTCTTAATAAACTTAATTAATTAAGTAAATAAGAGGGTGGAGGGACCCAAAAACCCAAAAGATAAACAAAATCCACTTTTGATGTGTGTATGTGGGTATTTTATATCTAGATCTACATAATGGAGTAGTGGAGCAGCTACTTAATCTGAAAGGAGTGGAGGTCATGTCTCATTAATGAGAAATATCATGAAGGTTGAAGCAGTCAACTAAGATATTGGAAGGAATAAAATGTAACATCATAGAGAATTTATGATGAGATGATGGAGGGGTAATGCATTTAATGCACACACAATGGAAAGGGTGATCATTATATTCACACATGATGGAGATCATGGAGAGACAACGTTGTCAACATGGAGACCTATGTCCACATGTACAGCGCAGTTATGAGGTGGGACAAGGCATGAGAAGGTTCAAAAACTATATAATGAAAATGAAGGCAACATAGAAGGCATGCTTTAGATTATTATTGATGTATGATCTGTTCAGATTTGGAATTTTCAGGTGACATTTCCATGCAATCTTATGTTGTTTATCTAAGTTGCAGTGCTGTTTAGCACAAGGTGTTCCTGAGCGGGAATCCCGCCTCTTTCCTTGATTGATATCTACGGAAGAGTGTTTGTACTACATTCATTACTAGGCATTGGTGCCATATTATTCCTACTTTCTGCAGAACATCCATATTCAGAAATTGCACATTTCTGAAGATCAGTTTGAGAGGAGGAGGTTGTCCTTCAATATTTCAGTTGAGGAACCGGTGAAGGATTCATCCTATCAACTTGAGCTTCAAGATAAGCCTTCCAGTTCTTTAGATCTATATCAGGAATTAGGCCATCTATTATTCATCTCCCAACAGCAGCATTTCCATCAGGAATTGCGCAGTTCATTATTGTAGATCCAAGGGAGAAGGGAAGTTGCTAGCATTTCAGTGAGTAATCTAGTGGAGGACCATTCCTTCACATTTTATTAATTATTTCCATCATTTCTAAGCTACATTTCATATCTTAGTAGCAAGCTAGAGAGCCTCCTTCCTTTACAACACAGCTTTTATGAGCATTTGTGTTGTAGCAGCTACAACCTTCAGAGGAGGATTGAGGAGCTAGATCTTGAGCTTGTAGCTTGAGGATATAGTGAAGGGATCAACCCTTCAAGCTTATATTTGATATTGTGACATATTTAAGCCATATATTTATCATATCTACATTTATATCTTCATACCCAACAGTTATATAGCGAAACCCCAAGAGGATGATTTCCTTATATTGACAAATCTGAGAAATCCTTTCTAGGTTATCTTGGGTTACCGTCATAGAGCCCAGATCTAGAATCTTGGTATCATCTGAGCTCCTGATTTCCATAGATTTGTATTTCCCTTTTCATCCTACAGTCATATATTCATTATCTGTTGAAGGGACAACGCATTAATTGCTTCCAACAACTCTCAAGTTACACAATTCCTACTTTGGAATCTTTTCACGGTCATTCTAGGCCATCTCTTTGGATAGATTACCTCATATTTTGTACACTGTTGTAACTGAATCATCTCCTATGAATAAAATGGCTCAGCTATTCTGTCTATATCTATGTTGATCATAAACTTACATGTACATTTTTTGTGTTACAAATATTATGTTTGTGTATTAATGCATTATTCCATTTCGGGATATTACAAAAGCGCTGGTTGATTTTGCTGTTAGTACCACATTCATACTTCGAATATGGCATGGGGGTGATTGGCTGGAATAAATATTTGGTTCAACCCAATCTATCCTCATCTGGTACATAGAATTCCCTGACTTGGTTGGCTTTTGCGTGTGTTAATAAGAGTTAATTTTCCCTTGTATTTCATGAGTAAATGTGCTTGTAATTATGTCGATTTGATGGTTGTCCTATAATTTTTATTATTATGTTTATATGTTAGTTATAATCATGGTTCTATGAAATACTTGAGTTATCACTCTCGTAAAGTTTCTATTAGTGAATGAATTCTTAACAAATATATGCCCTAATAGATGATAATGAAACTATTGTGAGAGTGCATTGGATCTTCTTTAAGAATCTCATATAAGTATGAGGCTCGTATGTTCAGATGTGTATTTATGACCTGTACATTACATGTTCATGATATGTTTGACGAAACGGTTGTCATGGTTAGGATGGGTCAGGCAAGGCCCTTGTTAAATTTTTGCATTAAAGGAATTGTTTCCTTATAATTTATCATCTCTGAGAGTTTCATTAAGTTTTGGGCAGATGCCTGCGCGTTAGCCCTGAAATTTTTTCTTAAATTTCAAAGTCACTGGCACAAAATTGAAAGAAAAGGGCTACATTTGTTGGGATGCACACATGAGGGTGATTTGGGGATATCATCCATTGGAATTCCTTGTAAAGGGAGAAACTGAGAGCCTAGTTCAATTAAAATCTAAGTTAACTCAGGGGTTTGGCACCTAGGGTGGGTGGTTAGCTTCTGGGGTCCTATAGCACCTAAGGGAGGTTTGTAAATTTTTGGTTCATCGATTCCACTTCCTTAATTATACTTAAGGAGTCGAATTATATCATAGTAAATATGTGTCACATATTTACCTCAGTGGACTGGTAAGCTTGTATAAGTGTGGGATTAGGGAGTTATAGAGTGGCATTAGAGGATAGTTTAACCATTAGAATGGATGGGAGGATTTTTTTTTCATGCATGCATGTAGGTTGTATATGTGCTTGATGTGTATGAATGGTGATGGTCATTGTTGCAATTGTATCATCATGTAAAATTTGATGACGTTGTTTTTGGGATTCTTTTTTCATGAATGCATGTTAGTGATATAATTGTTAATTATACATGTCAGTGTCTATATGTAATTCATGCATTGTGTCTAGTTGGTGTTATTGTTGTGGCGTCATGCATGGTAATTGATATGATGTATGTATATTGTTATGATTATTATTATACATGTATTGTGCTAATCTATTTGAACTTGCAGAAGAGACATCCTCCTGTGAACTATACTAAAGTATATTGGTTATGTTTATATTTTGGTTTAGCTGATAGGATATACTACATGAAGAAGAAAATCAAATATGACTAGAAAAATGGTGGATTATAGTTCATGACATTCTCCCAATATATCAAATGATCAACATGGTGATGAGTAATCTCCTCACATAGTAGAAAATTTGAGAAGTTTGAAGGCAGAAATAAGAAGTTTCAAAGCAGATAATGACATAATAATTTAGTCACAAGAGATACTTGCTATAGCATGAGAGAAACAATAAGAGGTCAATGTAGTTATCCTTCAAAGTTTGTCAAATTTGCAGAGAAAAGGACCACTTGGTATCAGTCATGGACAGGAGGAGAAGACTAATGGACCATATGGCAGCATATCTCATGACGGGCACAGGTCGAACATGGATGATATCGTCAGGGATAGAAAATTCTTGGATACACCTCATAGGAGAGGTAGTGCAAATGGGATTTATTCTAGTTCTGGTTTAGATAGGTACCATGGTCATCATCACTATCATCCTTACAGGAGGAGTGACAAGGGATATTTTCTGGATGATTTCAAGAAATCCAAGCCATCTACATTTGATGGAGAAATGAATAAGTCACAGGATGCAGAATCTTGGTTTCTTAGGATGAATAATTTTTTCATATTGCATGAATATTTAGAGAACATGAAAGCTAGGATAGCTACCATCAGTTTCAAAGGTAAAGAATACATTTGGTGGGAAGACATGAAGAATTTCAAAGGAATTTGAGAGGAGGAGTTGATTTGGAGGGATTTTTAAATACTTTTCAAGAAGAAGTATCTATTTGAGAGAAACTATTATGATAGTGCGAAGGATTATTATGAGTTAAATATGGGTTCTATGGTCGATGAGGAGTATAACAGCAAATTATTGGATCTGTATAGGTATGTGCATTATCTCAAGGAGGATTAAGTGAAGATTCAAATATTCATTAGTGGTTTGCTGGTAGCATTAAAAGACAAGATCGAGTTCGATGGTCCTAGATCATTGGAGGAAGCCATAAAAAAGTTGAAACACTATTATGAGCAATCAAAGCATAAGACAGAGTCTCAACAAGGTTGGAAAGGGAAAGAAAAGCTAAGGGATACGGACCACCGAAGCAAACAAGACCTCGGGATGCAAGTGAGAAAGAGAATGTTGTTCCTTACAAGAATTTTGATGTAGTTGGTAAGGGACATGCGTCACATCCTAGATGGCAGCAGAATAAAGGTGAGGGTAAGGTACATTTTCAGTGTTGGATATGTGGCAAGGAGCATATCAAGACATATTTTATATTTTATCAGGGTGGTAGGAATCATATCTACAATGCACAGGAAGCACATACCGTTGGTAATATTGGATAGAGCATTACTTAGATATATGAAACATTGGATAATAGGCAGCTGGATTACTAGGAATCTTTATCAAGATGGATAGTAAGCTTTGTGATCAAGTTGTTTCTATTTAGATTGACCGTGGATCTAATTATAGTTATGTTAATCTTCACCTGGTGGATAAGTGGGGTTTAAATAAATAATTTCACACAGAGTCTTGGTTATTGCATTTAGATATAGGTAACAAGAAGAGAGTTCATCACTATGTAAGATATTGTTCATTTTATTTTAATGGTATGCCTAAATCGGCGCATTTGATTGTGCTTCATTCATGATGATACAATATTTTTTTTGGTATTGATTGGTTGCACTTTCATAGAGCCAAAGTATATTTTTATGACAAGGCTATTGAGTGCTTGGATGACAATGGATAACAAGGAATCTTGCAAGATAAGTTTTAGGTCCCTATATTACTATTATAGTCCCTTATTGTTGTTAGTGTAACCCCCTTATTCTTATTATTGTACCCTTTTAACCCCCATATTGTTATTATTGTGCCCTTAAATTATTATTGTTAGGTCGGCTAGGATTACAATGTGGCCCCACTAGGATTACATTATGGCCCCATGAACTCCTATATATAGAAAGGAGGTTTTGTAATTTGTGTCATCCAAGAATTTTTCATTCATGTAATGTATTGGAGGTTGCCCCCTCGAAGTGACTTACTTATAAGGCGTTGATATCTCTTCTCTTCTATTTTTGGAGCTTTTTTCACAACATTTGGTATCAAAGCTTTGGATTCTAGGGTTTTCGCTGCTCCAAACTGGTCATCGTGGAATTTTCGCTATAATTTTTTTTCTACGAAGGTTAAGAAGTTGAAAGTTTTAGAGTGCGAAGCCGAAATCCTGAGGAACATCATCACAAAATGTTAGAGCTTGGTTCACAATATTTTCAGAGATATGATCTATGGAAGTTAGGGATTTTTGCAGGCTCCTAAATTTAACCTAAGCAGGTCACCACAGAATTTTTGCTATAATGTTTTTTCTACGAAGTTTTAGAAGCTGAAATTTTTAGAGAGAAAAGCTAAAATTCTAAGGAACATCATCGCAAAATGTCATATCTTGGTTCGCAATATTTTCGGAGATATGAGATTTGTAAGTTAGGTATTTTCCAGGCTCCCGAATTTCATCTCAAAGAGGTTATCATGGGAAAATCCTCATAACTCTCTCTCTCTCTGAGCATCGGATTGGAATGATGTAAAAAGTGGCCACACTTACATTGACTGTAGTTTCGTGTCTATCAATTTCAGAGCCAAAGGAGGAAACAATGTCACGTGGCAAGTCGTACAAGTTCGCTTTACTGAATGAGTCCATAATTGGGTCATTGTGGGAGATTGGACATAACTTTGCCTTGAAAAATCCAAATCAGGTCAGACCTATGACATTTGAAAGAAGCCTCAGAGGGCTACTACAAGGTTGAATTTCAGATATTGAGGATCTGCAATATAGAGATAATTCAATTTCAATATAGAGCTCCTCAAAAGCAAGTAAAAGGTGTGTATTTTTTTTTCTCGGATTGCATAAGTCTTGTTTGAAGAATCAAGTTGAATTGATTCCAAGGGCATATTGTAGAATATATATCAGTATTAGATTCTAAAATGGCCCCTAAAAAGAATTCAACACCCATTAAGCCCTTAGAAGGCTCTACTATTAATCATGAAGATGAAGAATGACAACATGACATATCAAATTTACAAGAGCAAGTGCAACAAATTTCGCTCTCGCAAAGAGAAAAAAAAATGACATGGAAGTTTTGAAGAAAAGCGTGGAAACTAAGATGGATGGTTTGAAGAAAGGTGTGGAATCTAAGATGGATGGTTTGAAGAATGGCATGGAAGCTAAGATAGATGGCATGGAAGTTGGCATGGAATCTAAGATGGATGACATGGAAGCTAAGATTGATGAAAAAATGGAAAACATGAAGAATGATCTAAAAGCAGACATGGAAGGTTTGACAAAGTTGATACAAAAAATGTTTCCTAATGGTGAAAAGATAGTAGAGGAAACTCATGATGAGAACAAAATAAATTTTAATCGTGATTTCATAAACTCTAATGTTGGCGGGAAGAACCACCATATTCCAAAATTGGATATGAGGAATTTCGATGGAAAGGATCCTGTAACATGGATACTACAGATGGAGCAATATTTTGATCTCAATAATGTGCAAAACACACAAAAGGTACACATTGCAACTTTACATTTAGAACAAAATACATTTGTATGGTATCGATGGCTTTTCTCCCGTAAAAAAATTGTCACTTGGTCAATTTTTACGGAGGAAATGATAGCACATTATGAGGATACAAAGAACAACACATTCTTAAGCCAATTGATAAATCTCAAAAAAAAGGGTTTAGTGGGGGGGCACATTGAGGACTTCCAAAAATTGAATATAAGGGTAACTGATATTCTAGAGGAACACAGGATTGATCTCTTCATAGGTACTTTAAGGGATAGCATCCAACATGAAGTTCGCGTTTTGGAACCTAATTCATTGGAGAAGGCATTCAGGTTGGCAAGAAAAATTGAATGTAAAATTATGGCGACAAGGAAGCCTACTAGTCACTTCTATAAAGAGGGAAGTGTTGCTACCTCTAGATTTCCACAACCTACAAGGTTGACACCACAAAAATTGGAAGAAAAAAGAGAAAAAGGGATTTGCTATAGTTGCGATAGAAAATAAACTAAAGGTCATAAGTGTGCTGAGAAGAAATTATTTTACATAGATTGTTAAGAGGAAGAAGAAAATGAACAAGAAGAGGATATACACCAGGAACCAACCCTAGAAGAGGAAGAAATGAGTCTAACCATATCATGTAATGCATTGGCAGGAATTACCACTCCTCAAACTCTCAAGATAGAAGGACATATCAAGAAGAAAAAGGTAATAGTGTTGATTGATTCAGGTAGTTCCCATAATTTTATTCATTGTAAGGTAGCCAAGGAATTGAATTGTTTCCTATACCCAGCACCAGAATGTCAAGTGATGGTTGCAAATGGAGGAACTATAAATTTCTCTAGAAAATTCCATGATATCAAGCTAACCATGGAGAATATGTATTGAATATTCCAATGCTTTCCATTCCTATGGGAGGTGTTGATGTTGTACTAAGAGTACAATGGTTACAATCTTTGGGGACGGTAGCTTTTAATTTTCAAGAAAATTTCTTGAATTATTTTTAGAAGGAAAGGAATTTGAATTACGGGGTATTTCAGGGAATCCGAGAAAGATAATAAGCTCTAATGTCAAGGCAAAGCTTCTAAAGAAAGAACAACAAGGCATAATTGCACAGTTATGCTCACCAGAAGTTCCAACATCAAAATCATCTATTTTTGTAGATCTCCAAAAAGTCTTGGACAATCATTCCAAGGTTTTTGAAACTCCCAAAGGACTCCCACCTATTCGTGATCATGATCATGCTATTCATTTGATTCCAGGAAGTGTTCCTCCAAACATTGGGCCTTATAGATATCCTTACTTCCAAAAGAGCGAAATTGAACGTATGATTGCAGAAATGTTAGAGGCGGGTATAATTCAACCTAGTCAAAGTTCTTTCTCTGCTCCTGTAGTATTGGTACACAAGAAGGATGGATCATGGCGAATGTGTCCAGATTATAGGGAGCTCAATAAGCTCACCATTAAAGATAAATTTCCCATTCCAGTGATTGATGAATTATTGGATGAATTACATGGAGAAATTTATTTTACCAAGTTGGATCTTCGTTCAGGATATCATCAAATTAGAATGAAGACTGAAGATATTCCAAAAACAACATTTCGAACTCATGGGGGTCATTATGAATTTTTGGTCATGCCTTTTGGCCTTACCAATGCACCTTCTACATTTCAAGGGTTGATGAATTCCATTTTCAAACCCTTCCTTAGAAAATGTGTGCTAGTATTTTTTGATGATATACTAATCTACAACAGGTCTTGGAAGGATCATGTTCAACATGTTGACAGGGTGCTCAAACTATTGGAGGAGAAACAATTATATGCAAAAACATCCAAATGTTTCTTTGGAGTACAAGAGGTGGAATATCGGGGTCATATTGTATCTCACGAGGGTGTTAAGGTAGACCCTAACAAAATTAAAGCCATTAAGGAATGGAAAGTCCCCACAACCATAAAGAAGTTGCAAGGATTTCTCAGGTTAACAGGGTATTATCGCAAGTTTGTTAAGAATTATGGGAGAATAGAAGCACCTCTAACAACATTATTGAAGAAAGATGCATTTTCATGGACTCCTGAAGCAACTAAGGCCTTTTAACATATTAAAGAGGTAATGTGCCTAGCACCGGTCTTAGCTATGCCAGACTTCACAAAAACCTTTATTGTGGAATGTGATGCCTCAAGAAATGGAATTGTTGTTGTTTTAATGCAAGAAGGAAGACCCATTACTTTTTAAAGTCATCCAATCAAAGGAAAGTATTTACAAAAACCTATTTATGAGAAGGAAATCTTAGCAATACTGCATGCACTAAAGAAATGGAGAACTTACCTAATGGGAAGACACTTCAAGGTAAAAACTGATCATGATAGTCTTAAATTTTTTTTAGAATAAAGACTATCTTCAGAAGAGAAGCAAAAATGGGTCACAAATATGTTGGATTATGACTTTGAAATAATCTACAAAAAATGGAAGCTTAATGTTGTTGTAGATGCACTCTTAAGAAAGAATGAAGAGGTGGAAGCATTGCTTTGTGCCATTTCTATTATCCAACCAGATTGGATAACTAAAGCAAGAACTGAATGGAGGAAGGACGAAGAAGTGTGGACACTCAATCAAAATTTGCAGCAAGATCCTAGTACATCTGATACATTTAATTGGAAAAATGATTCCTTATGGTACAAATATCATTTATATCTTTGTAAGAATTCCCAAATAAAACAAAATATTATTTTGGAATTGCACACTTCTCCTTTAGGAGGACACTCAGGATTTTTAAAAACTTACCACAGGGTGAAGAACGAATTTTTTTGGGATGGCCTTAAATCTGATATTCAAAAGTTTGTGGCAGAATGTTTGGTTTTCCAGTAGAATAAAATTGAGACAATTAAGACCTCGGGTATTCTACAACCTTTATCCATTCCAAGTCAACATTGGGAGGATATTTCAATAGATTTTATCATAGGTTTACCTAAGTCCGAAGGAAAGAGTGTCATCATGGTGTTAGTTGATAGACTTACCAAGTATGCACACTTTTGTGCATTATCTCATCCATTTAAATCAAGTATAGTTGCTACTACATTTATGGACACAACTCAAAAGCTACATGGAAACCCAAGGGTTATTGTGAGCGACAAAGATCCCATTTTTACTGGAAATTTTTGGACTGAATTATTTTCTTGTTTGGGTACTCAATTGGCTCATAGCTCATCTTATCATCCTCAATCCGATGGTCAAACTAAGATAGTAAATAAATTTTTGGAAGGATATCTTCGTTTTTTTGTATCTGACAAAAAAACACAATGGGTCAAGTGGTTACCTCTCGCTGAATGGTGGTATAACACTTCCTTCCATACTGCAACAAAAATTACCCCATATATGGCACTTTATGGATATGATCCACCATCCTTCACATCCACTTTAAGAGAAAACTCGAAGGTTCAAGAAGTGGAAGATCACATCGAGCATCAACAAGAAGTTCTCCAACTCTTAAAGGACAGCTTGAATTTGGTACAAAATCGAATGAAACAACAGGAAGATCAACATCGCAGCAAAAGAAGTTTTGATGTAAGAGACTGGGTATTTCTATGGCTACAACCATACAAACAAATGTCCCTCAAGCAAGCTAAGAAGGATAATAAATTATCGCCAAAGTACTATGGTACTTACAAGGTGTTGCAAAATATTGGTACTATGGCATACAAATTGGAGCTTCTTGCTTCTTTACGAGTGCATCCAATTTTCCATGTTTCATTTTTAAAGAAGGTTATAAGTGAAAATCTTCCAGTTCAAACAATATTTCTAGAAATTGATGAGGAAGGAAAAATCATATTGGACCTTGAAGCGGTCATGGAAATAAGAACTCGATAGCTACGGAATCAATCAATTTCAAAGTCTCATCAAGTGGAAGAACTTACCCACTTGTTGGCTTGAAGGGTCTTGACCCAGGTTCGGTGTGCAAGGTTTGCCAACAAACCCCTATACTACTGGCCCTTTCGGCAGTGACCTGTTTTCGCAGGTCATAGTCTCACCCGAAGTAGTATGGGTGGGTGTTGGAACCAAGTTTCCACACTCTGAGAAAGGATGGGTAAGGCAAGCAGGGCTGCGTCCTGTTTCTATAATTCCTAGATTACCTTGTCCTGTGCAGGGTTGATTATGTTCCTATTCACATCCACGTGCACTAGATATACAGTTATAGGCTTATTATATCATCAAAACAGCAGTACATAAATAGAACATAACAAATCTAGATCCAAGAGCTCAGCACACAGATCTTTCGCAGCTTAAAGATAGAAAATACATAACACAACAATTATCAGCAATTCACATAGTAGAACTCATAGATTCAGATCTCTAATAATTCTTCGCATTCATTAATTCATCAATATTTCCTTAAAATTCCCTTCCCAACCTGCACACACAGCAGCAGGGTCCACACATAGCTAGACTAGGATCTGTTGAGATTGCAACAAGATGATGAGCTTAGTGGAAAGGAGTCACCTTCACTAAGTGGGTCCACAGGCTATTTTTGGCGCAAAGTCTATTTTTAGACTATGTCTATTTTTAGACATATCGATCATGTTCTATGGGTTGCAGGATGCTATTTGTGGATGGTTGGTCAAGTTGGAAAAAATAGATGGACTTCTATTTTTAGACATCTTGGGCAGAATCTATTTTTAGATTTCCAGTCTAAAAATAGATATGTCGAATATTATTAGCTCTTAATAATATTTAGACTCTAAACATTATCTTATTCTCTTGGAGCACTTCAGTTAAGTGCACATATGTGGCACATGCAGTTGACAGAAGGAATTACACTATTCCCGAGGGTTTAGTGGAGCTATTGCATGTTGAATTCAGTTAGAACTCATGTTACAGAGTTTGGTGGAGTTGATTGAGGAAGTTAGTGGAGTTGTATTCAGTTTAACTAATATAAACATAGTTGAGATATTTGTATTCAATTTAAATAATTGATACAATTATTGAGAGTGGTGTGAATTAATTATTAATTAATTCACTAATTATAAAATCATAAATCAACTAAATAATGCATCAGTTAACTTCAGTGCATGGACAGTTTCAGTGGAGACCAGTGCAGAGATAGGTGAAAGAGCAGGTTAACTATCAGTTGTGACTATACTGTTGCTATTTGCAACACATAGATAGGTGGAGTAGCCCATGAGGATTGCGCAGTTCAAGCCAGGTGGTTTATCTATTTAATGAAGCCATCCCATAGCATTGAAAATGCAATAGAGGCTGGCTATCAAGTGGCAAAATATTGGAGCATGTGTTTTGCTAGATCTAGCTTGATAGTGTGTAGCAATTGGAGGTAGTGCTGAGAGCTTGTGAGGAGTTTTGTACTATGATTGTTACATGATCTCCATGACATATAATATACAGATATTTGGGGTTTTCAGCTTTAAGCTTTCCATTAAATACTGTGTTCATATGTGTGATTGTTTGTGGTTTTAATGAATGCATGCAATTGATTTTATTTCCGCATGTGATGATCAATGGTAGAAGAGATTATGTATTATGCATGAAGCTAAAATAGTGTGTGATCAGGAGAATCTCGGTGAATAATATATCAGTTATTCAAATTTCTACATGGTATCAGAGCAATATTGATCATTGGAGCAATTGCAAAAACATTGAAGCGGTTGAGTTTTGTGCTGGTGGAATTCGAATTTGCAGCAGTGTTTTCTTGGTGTCGAAGTTGAGATGTCTTTCAACGGATTGCGATTGGAGTATTCCCTTGAGGGCAGCTCGAATTATATTGCATGGAAGGACAGGATGGAGGCGGTGCTAGATGAAAATGGGTTGAAGGAGTTCATAGATGCAGAAATTCCAAAGCCTACTTCTAGTGATGCTGCCGTACTTGACGCATGGCAAAAGAAGACAACAAAGTGTCGAAGGATTCTGTTGGAAGGTGTGAAGGATCACATAGTGTCCAACCTTCATGGTAAGGCTTCTCCATTCTTGATGTGGAAAGCTTTGACAGATTTATTTCAAAGCAAGAGCGACCAGAGGAAGTTGGCGCTCAAGGATAAACTCAAGAACATAAAAATGGAGAAAGGCGACAGTATGCCCAAGTACCTCACGAAGTTCATCCAATGCAGGGATGAGCTGGGAAGTGTGGGGGTTACTGTTGATGATGAGGACTTGGTGAGCTTGGCTCTCCTTGGGCTTCCGAAGAGTTGGCATTCCTATCAGGACTCTGTCAATGGTCAGGAGAAATTGTGAGGATGGGAGCGACTTTGGTCGGATCTTGTGCAAGAGGAGATAAGGCGGAGTACCAGGGATGGATCTTCATCAAAGAACTCTGATGAAGAGAATTACGCTTTGGCTACCAAAGCAAAGAAGGGGAAGAGCAAGAAAGCTTCTCATTCTGGTGTGAAAGGAAAGAAGCAGGACATGTCCAAGGTGAAGTGCTTTCACTGTCACCAACACGAACATTATGCCACTAGTTGTCCACAGAAGAAGAAAAATAATCAGGCTGCTGGAACTGCAGTTGGAGAGGCCTTAGCCTCACAGTTTGAGCTGGATTTTTCATTGACCGCATGCTTGGTCTCAAGCATGGCGGGATCAGTGTGGTTTCTGGACAGTGGTTCGTCTTTTCACATGACAGGAGATCGAGATTTGTTTACTGATCTGGATGAGAAAGATCTTGGAGTGCACATCGAGATGGGCGATGATGGTAGATACAATGCGACTAGTATTGGTACCATTTCCTTTGAGAGGGAGTTTGTTAAACCCTTCAGATTGAAGGAAGTGATGCATGTTCCAGGATTGAAGAAGAATCTTATCTTTGTGGCGATGTTAGAAGACAAGGGATATGATGTTGTCTTTAGCGAGGGAAAGGCTTTCCTGTGCAGTAAGGCAACTGGTGAGACCCAGAGGATAGGGGTTCGAGTTAAGAACCTTTATCAATTGCAAGTAGATGGTTGTGCAACAATGGCAGGCAAGGCAGAAGGAGTGGTGAGCCGGGATGATGGCGAGTTGTGGCACCGGAGATTGGGCCACCTTCACCATGGAGCTTTGAAGATACTGTAGCAAATTTCTACTGGGCTTCCTAAGGGTACTCTTGCGCAGTCAGATCAGTACAAGGGATGTACCTTGGGAAAATTTGTGAAAGTCACCTTTCACGAGAAGGATAGTCGCACCACAACGATCCTTGAGAGAATTCACACAGACGTGTGTGGACCTTTCTCAGCAGCTTCGACAGCAAAGCACAGGTATTATGTGATATTTGTTGATGATTTTTCTCGTAAGTGTTGGATCTTCTTCATGCAGAAGAAGAGCGAGACATACTCAAAGTTCTGTGAGTTCAAGGCATTGGTTGAGAAAGAATCGGGGAAGCAGGTGAAGGCTCTTAGGAGCGACAATGGTGGTGAATTCATCTCTGGCGAATTCAAGGACTTTTGCAGCGCAAAAGGAATTCGAAGAGAGCTCATAGCACCTCATAACCCACAGCAGAATGGGGTTGCTGAGCGGAAGAACAGAACGATCGTGGGTGTTGCACGGGCGATGTTGCATGATCAGGGCCTACCCATTCACTTGTGGGCGGAGGCATGCAATACTGCAGTATATGTGCAGAACCGTTGTCCTCACGGGATACTTGGCATGAGTACACCCGAGGAGGCGTTTTCTGGTAAGAAGCCTAATATTTCCCATTTGAGGATTTTTGGTTCACCTGTTTACATTCATGTGACGAAGGATGCCAGGAAGAAGCTGGAGCCGACTGCGGAGGTTGGGATATTTTTGGGGTACACTGATACGCCCCACAACTATTGTGTGTATTTTCCAGACAGTCGCAAGACTTTTGTGCGATAGGATATCAAATTTCATGAGGAGAAAGCCATGAAGTGTTCGCTTGAGAGGGAGCCACACTTGCATGCAGATGAGGAGCTATTAGTTCCTAAGGATGAGTCTCGAGATGTGGATCAGCCATAAGATGAGGTTCATGGAGTGGAAGAGACCACTCAAGCAACGCCAACCATCAGAGGGCGGAAGTGCACTACAGAAGTTGAGCAACTGGCTCAAGATGCAGAGAAGGTTGCAGGAGCACCTACATCGCCAGCGCACAGACGAGGAGACGGTCACACGATCGATACAACGGATACATGGCTCTTGTGAGTAAGTGTATTGTGACGAGCCATCCTCTTTCGAGGAAGCTGTGGAGGATCCACTGTCAGGTAGATGCCATGGTGGATCGGTATGAAGTTCGATTGTAAGAAACGAGTGCATGGGAGATTGTCCCGAGACCGGAAGGGAAATCAGTGGTGGGTTCGAGATGGATCTACAAAGTGAAGCAGGTAGCTGACGGGAGTGTGGAGAAGTACAAGGCAAGATTTGTTGCCCGAGGCTTTTCACAGATAGAGGGGATCGATTATGAAGAGATGTTTGCACCTGTCGCAAGGTATTCTTCCATACAGACGATTCTTGCTCTCTCAGCGCAGATGGGGTGGTACATTCATCGGATGGATGTGAAGACTATGTTCCTCAATGGATTCATTGAGGAGGAGGTGTACATAGAGCAGCCCGAAGGTTTCGAGATCTTCAGCAGCGAGTCGCATGTGTGTAGGTTCAAGAGAGTGTTGTATGGGTTGAAACAAGCACCTCGTGCTTGGTACACACGGATATATAGTTATTTCACTGGACTTGGATTCTCCAAGAGTGAGGCGGATCCTAACCTATACCAGATTGTGGTGGAGGGTAAGTTTCTGATCATTGTAATTTATGTAGATGATTTTATTTTGATAGGTGATGAACTATTGATACACTCATGCAAGGCTGATCTTGCAAAGGATTTTGAGATGAAGGACTTGGGCCCCCTTCATTATTTCCTGGGATTGGAAATTTGGCAGCGCAGTGGTGGACTGATTGTTTCTCAAGGCAAGTATGCCCGGGAGATACTGGAGAAGTTCAACATGCATGGCTGCAAGCCTTTTGATACTCCTCTTCCTGGTGGATGGAGGAAGGAGGATGCTACTTCAGCGGAGGTAGAGGATGCCACTGTTTATCAACAGTTGGTGGGGTCGCTTATGTATCTGGTCAATACACGACCCGACTTATGCTATGCAGTTAACCAGCTTTCACAAGCTATGGTTAAGCCTACCAAGCTCTTTTGGAAGGCAGGCAAGCATGTATTGAGATATCTCAGAGGCACATCGGGATATGGATTATGGTACAGACAGTTAAATGAGGTGAGGCTATGTGGCTTCACGGATGCAGATTGGGCAGGGAGCCCAACGAATAGAAAGAGCACATCAGGAGGGATTTTCAGTATCGGGTCGACAACAGTTTCTTGGTATAGCAGGAAGCAGAGATCCGTGGCACTCATTTTAGCAGAGGCCGAGTATATGGCAGCAAGTTTGGCTGCATGCGAGGCTATATGGATGAGGAAGATCCTGGTCAGGTTGTTCGGTTCACACTTGAATCCTACTGTGATTTATTGTGATAATCAGAGTTGCATCAAAATCTTGGTTAATCCAGTATTTCATGATATATCTAAACACATTGA
This sequence comes from Pinus albicaulis, assembly GCA_034641835.2. Classification (NCBI taxonomy): domain Eukaryota; kingdom Viridiplantae; phylum Streptophyta; class Pinopsida; order Pinales; family Pinaceae; genus Pinus; species Pinus albicaulis. Next base: position 481,457,179 of record CM076580.1, read on the forward strand.
CATCCGGTATCATCATATCAGATATTGTGTGCAGCGGAAGATCATGTTACTTTCATACATTCCTACGGAGGATTAGGATGCTGATATCTTGACGAAGGCGCTCACCAGGAGAAAATTCGAATACCACAGGGGCAAGATAGGGGTTGGAGATAATCCATATCTTGTTGAGAGGGAGTGTTGAGATTGAAACAAGATGATGAGCTTAGTGGAAAGGAGTCACCTTCACTAAGTGGGCCCGCAGGCTATTTTTGGCACAAAGTCTATTTTTAGACTATGTCTATTTTTAGACATATGGATCATGTTTTATGAGTTGCGGGATGCTATTTGTGGATGGTTGGTCAAGTCGGAAAAAATATATGGACTTATATTTTTAGACATACTGGGCGGAATCTATTTTTAGATTTCCAGTCTAAAAATAGATATGTCGAATATTATTAGCTCTTAATAATATTTAGACTCTAAACATTATCTTATTCTCTTGGAGCACTTCAGTTAAGTGCACAGATGTGGCACATGTAGCTGACAGAAGGAATTACGCTATTCCTAAGGGTTTAGTGGAGCTATTGCATGTTGACTTCAGTTAGAACTCATGTGACAGAGTTTGGTGGAGTTGATTGAGGAAGTTAGTGGAGTTGTATTCAGTTTAACTAATCTAAACATAGTTGAGCTATTTGTATCTAGTTTAACTGATTGATACAATTAGTGAGAATGGTGTGAATTAATTATTAATTAATTCACTAATTATAAACTCATTAATCAACTAAAGAATACATCAGTTAACTTCAGTGCATGGACAGTTTCAGTGGAGACCAGTGTAGAGATAGGTGAAAGAGCAGGTTAACTATCAGTTGTGACTATACTGTTGCTATTTTCAACACACAGATAGGTGGAGTAGCCCATCAGGATTGCGTAGTTCAAGCCAAGTGGTTTATCTATTTAATGAAGCCATCCCATAGCATTGAAAACACAATAGAGGCTAGCTATCAAGTGGAAAAATATTGGAGCATGTGTTTTGCTAGATCTAGCTTGATAGTGTGTAGCATTTGGAGGTAGTGTTGAGAGCTTGTGAGGAGTTTTGTACTATGATTGTTACATGATCTCCATGAAATATAATATACAGATAGTTGGGGTTTTCAGCTTTAAGCTTTCCCATTAAATACTGTGTTCATATGTGTGATTGTTTGTGTTTTTAATGTATGCATGCAATTGATTTTATTTCCGTATGTGATGATCAATGGTAGAAGAGATTATGTATTATGCATGAAGCTAAAATAGTGTGTGATCAGGAAAATCTTGGTGAATAATATATCATTTATTCAAATTTCTACAGGATCTCCACGCACACAGCCAGCAAGAGTCTGTTCCCCAAAACCCAAACAAAAAGCTTAAGCAACAGATCGCATCAATATCTCATCAATTTTTATCCTTTTCGATACAAAATACATCTCTATTTATAAAAATCTAGCTCTGAATTTCCTATGGTCCACAACCCATGGTTTTTGGACCCCTAGTTTACCCTTTGACCCATTATAATGCATTCGGGGCTTTGACCTGCCCCAAAACCCCTGCGCTATACTAAATATAATCAAAAGGTAATCAAAATGGACCAGTTTCGCAGCTTGTTAGGAGACCCCATTCCAACAGTCTCCCAACACAATCTTGTGACTCGTCCTAAGTCACTGCACTGGTGTGGCTTCCATTTGCATGCGCAAAGTGTCTAGAGTGCGGATAAGTAGAGGGAGTATGTCCAGACTTTGGGCTACATCTTGCTGCACAATGTTGACCAACGTCAGGGAGGTAGATCCATTTTTATTCGTAGTGATCCGTTCTAACAACCTGTGGAGGTGTGTGATGGTAGACTGAGCATCGTATGTGAGCTAGAGTGTAGTATAAGACCATGGATTCAACCGTTTTTGAACAAATTTCTTGGAGTGTCGAAGGTCTTCAATCCTGTCCATGGCGGCTAGGCATTGCACGGAAAAGGGGGAAGGTGTGGAGGCTCAGACTTGATCCAAAATAGCTTCTGCCTATTGTAATTCCTGCTGGATATGCTGAATTGTGGAACGGTGTTGCACTGTCATCCATAGCTCTGTAGCTATTTCAACCAATTATGCTCCCTGCATCAACTTCTCCTCAATGATACACATTGCGTCTGTGACTATGACAGTCCACTGGGCTTGGAATTTTGGAGGTATGGCGTACTGTTGCTACTTGTCCTGGTCATGGTAGCGAACCTCCCACATCAATCTGGAGGATAGTCTTTGTAGCTCTGAACCAGATAGTTGTGCCAAGTCCAATTGGTTGTACCTAGTAGTTAGGTCAGGAGTGCGAATTATGGCAGCGCGAGGGAGTAAACATACATTGCTCCGGGTAGGTGGCACTTGGGAGTTGCGGAGACATCGCAACATGTCTCTGTATCTTAGCACTCCTCGTGGGCCACAAAAAATCCTCACTGTTAGAAGCCTGAGCTCCATCCTATAACTGCACTCAACAGTCCCAGGTCCTTACACCAGTTCTTTCGGCGATTTCGGGTTCATATTTTTAACAGAAAGGCGAATGTTACAGAGAATAGGGATGAACACAAAATCATAGAATGCGGATAACTAGAACCTATAGAACATTGAATAAATAGCCTAGTGCGAAGCTTTCCAACTATCCATGCCCCCTCCAGAATTATTAATTATTGAGGGAGCTTGTTTGTGGCATGTACCCTTAATCCTGCAGATCGTTCTTTCCATCAATTGTTGTATTGACGACCTGCCTCCTATTTTTTGTACTTTTGGGGGTATTTTCTTATGAAATCGGGACATGCTAGTAGTTATCCTTCGTGCCCTAGGTAATTTCCATGAGTTGTTAGGCCATAGATGACACTTTTATGTCATTTGCGTACCTGGAGTGAGGGTCGAGGCGGGTTGGACCTCCAAGTTGGATAGCAGTCTTGTCGAAGCCTTTATTTCACTTGCGGGTAAGACGTCCCTCGCTACGTCATACATCCTGGTGTCATTTATTACTTGAGATGTTCGTTGATTTTCAGACAGGTCTATAATCCTATGTGTGCTGAGGGCTATGGTACCCTTGTAATTCTGGTCGGGCAAGGTTCAATCGCACTCTTGAGTGTTTCTCCGCAGCAGGTATCCACGTAGGTCAACTGACCTCAGAGCCCATGTAGCCATAGGGGACCCTATGCGTAGGGTCACCCTACTCTAGTATTTCCCCTGAGTAAATAATACCGGTCCTTGCGTAGGTGTTTCACATGGTGTTAACAGTAATTCTTCTGGCCTATAGTCCATGGGAATCTTTGGTTCATCAGGTTGCTAATCGTCACTTGCGTCCTCTTGGCAGGGAAAGGTTCTTTCTGTGGTAGAGATGCGACATAAATTCTTGATGGTCTAAAGGCTTCGCAGCGTTGAGACCTCATGCAACCTACCTTACCAATTCTTCAGCTCTTCATCGGAGTTGGAAAAACATTCACTGTACTTTTCCCAACAGAGCATTCCTTCATCTATGGGGTTAACCCGATCTTCATCCTGTGCAGTTATCTTATAAATGTGATCCAATTTCTCCTTTTCATAGGTTGGCTCTGTGTACCGTGCACCTTCTACTAGGTCTAGTGGTACTATGACACGCGTCCCTTTGTTTTAGAATACCATACTGCATTTCTTGAGATTGATGACACCTCCCATGTCTATTTCCCAGTCCATTCCAAGGAGTGCAGGGTAGAGGTTCGCATCTTCGACTATTTCTATTACTTCAAAATCAGCTAGGGCTTGTAGCCCTATGATGTCCACCATGAATTTTGGTAATATACCCATATGGATGATCTTTTGTTGGTTTTCCATTCGTAGTTGAATAGTGGACCGTTCCAACTTAGGTTCTCCCATTCGTTGCCATGTTTGTTTTGGTAAGACATTCACATCTGATCCAAGATCTAAGATAACCTGATCCATCTCATAGTCTCTGATTTGTGCAGTCAATCACATCTCTCTCTCGATTTTTTTATTATAGCTGTATAGCTTGTGTACATCCTTGGTCTCAGGGATCAAATTGGGCCAATTTTCACAGGTATTTAGTAGTTCTAGGAGATTTCCTACAGCCTACGGATTCCTTAGCAACTTTAGACATGCCTTTAAAAAGGGCTCAACACCTTCTTCAATCTGAGGCTGCGCGGGGGCTGCCAATGGGGCTTGTTCTTTGCAAGACACTTATTTACAAGAGGCAAGCCCTTCTTCATTTCCCTGGGTGTCCAGCCTACTACGTGTCATGACTCTTACACTTGGATCTGCCTCCCTTAGCCGAGTTTTGACACTCTGTACATTTTGCGTAGGGGTAGGCTGCTTTTCTTGCATCTTAGCTATTAAAATTGGGCAGTATTCTACCTCATGGTCTAGCTATCTACAATATTTACATGATGGCCTGGTGGGATTAGGGAATTCTCTAGCAAAGTGCCCTATTTCTCCACAGTTATAACAGATTAGCTGACCTCGTCCTTGGCCTGCGCTTCCTCCCTGACCTCCTCTGCCTCGGGCTAGTGATCCTCCAAAGTGCATAGAAATTTTTGGTGATGCAGGGTCCAATTGCACCCGATATAAGTTCCCATGATCCATCATTAAGTCATATGTGCGACAGTTCTTCTCATCATGTCCCACTGATTAGCAGAATAGGCACTATTGTTACTTCAGTTCTGGGACATATGCACCTAGTCGAGGGCAATGGTTCATATCATGTAGGCCTGCTACCCGACAATCATCACACCAAAGTGCAGATCCGCTCGATCCTATCTGCAACAGGACAGGTTCTCTACTTGCCCCTGGGTGTATCAGATTAGGCCCTCCTGCTTGCATATAATCGGTCAACATAGGACACTGATCCTTCATATGGCTAGACACCCAGCATCGTATGCACTAGAGGTCTGCGCAAATGTCCTTTCCTCGTTCCTTTCGTAGGCTCTATATTTCCATATGCATAGCCCAAAGTTGTTCCTAGATTTGTTGTACCCCTACCGACATATCCTCTCGAGGTGCAGCTTCCAATTTCATAGCAACTACCACAACTTTCTCCTGTGATTCAAAGGTCTGGTGACTCATTGGAGTGTGCAGGTGGGGTAAAAAAATAGCAATGAACCACTCAGTGTGTTTCCTATCATCATAGTCGAACCCTCCTTTCGTAATTTCCTTCTTTAGTAGCTGATTAGCCTCCCATACTGACTTAGACGCACCTTGTTTGAAGTCCTTTACTTCTGCTACCAATTGGGAATAATATTTTTGCTTCTGGAATTGTTGCTTCAGAACATATTTGATATCTTGAATGGAGGCAGTCTCATTCTATGCAATGTATCACATATACCAGTCCAGAGCTCTATCTTCAAATGCTAAAGATAGCTGCGCCAATTTTATCGTGTCACTTGCCACATTCTATGCAGTCCAGACAGAGTCTGCCACAAACCAAAACTGGTCCATATCCTCGTCTCCTACCCCTTTGAAGGTAGGTAGTTTCAGGTGCACAACCATATCACTATCTAGGGAGGGTGGTGGTATAGGCGAATTCTTACCTTTATGTGGCCTAGGCAGTGATGTACCTGGAGGATCTTGCGCAACTGGTTCTTGTAATGGATTGTAGGCAAATCTCCCTCTGTCAAGGTTGGTTCAATAGTATTTTCCACTGCGTGTTGCGCTTCCATCTAGATCCGAGGTCATTCAGTCAGTATGACTACACAGGATGCTCTTTTCGCACAGTAATTTCTTGATCAACAACGGTAATGTCCTCAGAAATTTGCCTAAGAATCCCTTGAAGAATTTTCATTCAGCCTCAGAGTATGATACAAACTGATCAATGGAAAATTCGATCACAAATCCTCCCAGCACACTATCCACCCAGTGATCCACCATGCGTGTGATAGTATTATCAGTTTTCTCAAGTTGTTAGAGCAATTTTGGGGTCCACAGAGTGACCCGTTTGTCCTTCCAGCACTTCTGGAATTCCACCAGTTTGGCCAGCCACTCATGGAGTTCAATCGAAAATTTTACAAAAAATATTTCGTAGCTCTCAGTAAGGACGTACCTATTTTTCCACTTTTCCGTCGTTAACTTCTCACTGCAATTTTATTTTATTGCAAATTCCTGGATCTGTCTTTTGAACCAGTCCTCAACCTCTTTTCTTTTAGGTTTCTATTATTCTCTTTCCATTACCCAATTCCTCTCTCAAACTTCTTCCGGTCCTGGCAACGGAACCATTTGTTGGCTTGAGGGGTCCTGACCCAGGTTCGGTGTGCAAGGTTTGCCAACAAACCTATATACTACTGGCCCTTTCGGTAGTGACCTGCTTTCGCAAGTCACAGTTTTTAGGTCTCTGTAACAAGCAAGATTGGCAAAGTCCGATCACAGAGTTAACATCATTTCAACCAACTTTGGGATTCTAGGATCTAGCCCTCCTGAATCCGGAGAGGGATCTCTCCAATATGTAAAAAGATGGATATTGTCTTTGAAGTTTAGGGTGATGATATTAGGCTAGTTATGAAGGCCAAGGGTTTTGTTTGGTTTTCTCAGATGGTTGAACATAGTTGTTGTCTGAGACGGAAAGATCTATATGCAAATAGGTTCAAAGGTGAGAAGTTGCAAGTGAACAGAATAAGCTTTGATTCTAAAGAAAGATGATGGCAAGTTTTCAATCCATTGGGCTATGGAGTCATAAGAGAATTTAATTGAAACATCCAGGTTCAAGAGTAATCTATGGGGCAAGTCATCTAGGCCTAAGGATCTCTTTGAAGTTTGATTTATGGAATGGGGTGATACAAAAAAGAAAGGGAATTAACAGATGCAGAACAAAGAGCAGCCCAGGATCTGGTAAGTACTTTGAAACTAGCCAGCCTTTGACCAGGCACTTAAGAAAAAAATAGAAGCAAACTAGGATCTGGTAAGTACTTTGAAACTATCCAGCCTTTGATACACTTCTTATAGAAAACAGATTAAAACTAAGGGAAACTTGAAGGCAACCTTTGGAGCAGAAACTAGCGGGCAAGGCTCACCTTTCTCCTCATCTTAGTTCTTCTTTACTTAGTTACTTTCAATACAATCACCAAGATAACACAGGATAGCCCAAGATCTGATAAGTACTTTGAAACTAGTCAGCTTTTGACACATCCTAAGGGAAACAGACAAATAGTTGAGCAAACAAGAAAGGGACTCAGGGCTAACCTTTGATTTCCTCAATTCATTCCTCACACAACATATATTAAAGTAACATTTAAAAATAACATCCAGCAGTGACGAAAAGATGAGGGAACGCCAGCATCTCTGTGCTTAGACTGAATTAAATCATTTCTAAATAACACAATTAGAAGAAAACATTGGGATAAAGATTTTTCAGCCAGAGAAGATTACTGATATACAGCAAACTCTAACACTGTTTAAACTGTTCTTTACAGTGGAAAATGAAACAAATTGAAAATAGAAATAAAATGACAAGTTACAGTGAGAATAACATCACCATCAGCATAGACCAGGATCCCATAAATCAGCTTGTATTGATTGCTTCAAACCGGTTACAATCTTCAAATCCAATGTTTTAATCCATCTCTCTTCACAACCTAACCTATCTGTTACAAGCAGAGCTCCAAGAGCCCATGAAACCACTATTAACAGTCAAGATTTTCCACTCAAAAACAGCTACAATACTCCAGCAATTACATTGAAAACCAACTAATCCAACCCTTCACTCATCTTCTGCTGAAGTATTTATAGAAGGATGAGGAGGTGAGATCTGATGAAAAGATCTCAAATATAATTAATGCAGAATTAATGTCTTCCCGACCCCGTGAGGCTCGATGAAGAAATTCGACAGGTGTTACATTGCATTAATGTGTTTACACTGATGAAGTAAGCTCGAAGGGAGCTTTTGTTTGACCTTTGAGGCTCTGCGTACTGTTAGGGTTACTTCCCGCAAACATTCTCGTCATTAACCTGTGCAGAATAAACTTCTTTGCCAGTTCCTTATACAATATCTGATCTTGTTCAATAAATTCATCCTCTGATTGAGCATTCTGAGGCAATAGGTGGCACTGCGGTGGTTGAGGAATCAATTTGCCTCAAAGTATGGCGGTGGAGGCAACGTCTGATGAACACTTTTAGGTTTTGCTTTAATCTGTGTTCGAAGCCGGGGATTAGGCTTTTGATAACCGTCTTAGCCGTAATCCCCGCCAATATATCCATAAAACTACTACTCTGGTTCATTCTATCTTCAAAGTCTGATACTCTTACCTGCGTCGATGATGACTGCATTCTTCAGGCTTTACAGGGACACGTAGCAACCAAGGCTCATGAAACCTTGTTGATATCTTCATTCTTCACCCTGCGGTCGATTCTTTGGATTAATCAGAAGGACGGAGTCGTCACCCTCATCCTTTATATTTTCATAGAACACGAAGAAAAACCTTAAAAACCTGCAAAATACAAGAAAAATGAGAAAATCCTGCGTTATATGGATAGACTGCATCGGAGGGCGTGCGGGAAAGTGGAGAAATCGGAACCGTTGATCGTATGGCAATCAACGGTTGGGAGAAATTTGAACAGTCAACGGAAAAAAGGTGGACTGTACAATGCAATCGGGAGAGTGAATGTAAACCGTCGATCTACAGAGATCGACGGCGGAGATTGGCCTTTGAACGCGCCGGGGAAGATTTAACGGGCGAGCAGGAGAGGCGATCAATGACCGTCGGATGGGTGATCCCAGATCCGACGGTGGAGGTGAATCCCGCTGCGGGGCCATGGTACGATGATTAACGTGCGGGTGATGGGATTTGCACGGCAGTTTTGGATCGAGGTGGAGGACACGTGTCGGCCGGCGTGTGGAATCGATGGCCGACGGGATAAAACCATTTATCGCGGAAAGCGGTGCAGGATACATACCATGGTTTTTAGAAACGGACGCGGGGGAAAAAGGGGGGGGGGGGGTCCACCAGGTGGAGACTTCCTCCGCACCGTTGATCTACGGGACAGATCGACGGTTGAGTTTTAACGTAGTCCCTTTGGCGGAAAAATAAAATAAAACCCGACTTTCGTGTTTTTATGAAGGTTTTTCAATGTTTTCGGGTAATAAATCAATTCCAAGAGTTAAGCGCCCAGCGGACTTAGCACACGGTTCTGGCGTCGGGGCATATGGATGGAGAAAAGGTGGGAGCTTAGCCTGAGGGGCTTAAACCAGCGCGTGGAAAATAGACGTTTTTATATGATTTTAAATGATTTTTTAAAAAAGGAAAAGGGTTCCGATAGGCCAAAAAGTGGGTTTTTAGCCTTGGGAAATGAGACTTATTGAAGGAATAAGGAAACTCATATGGTTTAGTGGGGTTTTTGGGAATGAAAGGGAAGATGAAGAATGAAGGCAAGATGGAAGCAAGGGAGGGGAAAAGAAAGAGGATGCAGTAGTTTTCGACTTGGATTTTCTTAAAGAATCAGAGACTGGGGAGAAGGAAAAATATGAAGAACCAACCAGCAGTTTATGATCTTACCAACGGTCTTCAAGCACCAACAAGTTTCAGGATTGAATTTGTTTCTTGAAGGCTGCAAAGAATACTTAGCCACCAGTTGATATAATTGAAAATATAGGTGGCTAACAGTGGCTCCACTTGGGGATGGTGCCTTCTTGAAGGTATCAAGAATTCAGACTTGATTTCTCTGGGATGCTGACTGGTGTCTGACCCATTGCTTGCTTTTGGTGTTCCTTGGAAAAAATAAAATCAATTTATGAAAGAAAGATGAATTTCATCAATACAACTTCTACCTACCCCAATCCTACTGATCTAACATTTTTTCTTCATCAGAGTGCACTTGGATTGGCAAACTCTTTACACAACATTTTATTCTTTTGAAAACAGGAAATCTAATCTACTTCTACTCCTTATTTCTCCCTGAAATCAGATTAAATAGTTGAGCTCAGATATTCCTCTACCTAATCTACTATCTGTTGGGATTAAACAGTCCAACAAACTTTCATTCACTAAATTCTACAACAGAAATTTAAAAATAGTCAAGTCAAGATTGAGCTGTTCGACTTGCTATGATCTATGGCATAAAGACAAGCTGCACATAGATTATTATTTGCAGAAAATTTTAAATCAAAATAGAAGGCTTAAGATCTGAAAATTTCTCATTATGGCCTTCTCTTATATTCACAGCTCTGTTTTTTCTTTTCAGTGAGCTATCTTTATGTTTCCTCTGGTTCAAGTTTTGAGCGAATTAGAACCAGGTCTTTTCTCTTTGACTCAGAAATTGGAGTAGTTTTGAGTCATCTCTTTGGAAACTCTGGTTCAGATTTTGAGCTGGTTTGAACCTTAATTTCTACCCTACTCTATCTACTGATAAGCCAATATTAAACAGTTTGGCAAATCAAATTTTCTACCCTATCAGGAGAAAATTGAAAGCTAATTAGTCAAGATTAAACAGTTTGACTAATTAGAAGTGTGTTTCAAGGAGTGGCATTTAAGCTTGCACACTTTCAGATTCATTTCTCTTTTTTGGCATGGGGCCTTGCCTTTCTTGTTTTATTCCTGCCCTCTTTTCATTTTTTCTTTGTTTTTGTATTTTCTAATTTTCATAACTTTAAATGTAATGACAGATGAAATGTTTACGATGGAAAAAGAAAAATAAAAAAGGCTTTTAGAACAGAAAATGCTTTTAGGAAAGATAATGCTTAAGCATCCTGCCATTGACAGGACCCCCAAACAATTCTGCTCCATTCAGTTCTTGTAAGAAGAATGCATTTTTCCCAGCAAATGAATGAATGGAGTAAGGGCTAAGCCACAGATTGTCAAATTTACCATGCTTTCCCTTATCTTCCCTCTTTGAGTCCCACTTTAAAACTTTGTCCCCAATCTTGAAATTGCTGGCCTTTGTTCTTCTGTCAAATATCTTCTTGATACTGTCTTGCTTCTTCAATGCTTTGTTGTACACTTCCTCTCTGGTTTGCTGAAGATGAATGGTCTGATTTATTCTTCTGATTATGTCATCTTCTTCAGTTTGCAACTCCTGAACTAACTTCATAACTGGTACACCAAGGCTATTAGGAAAAATTGCATCAGTACCGTACACAAGCTGGAAGGGTGACATACCAATGGATTTCTTCAATGTCAATCTGTCAGCCCAGAGTGCATGGTTCAGCTTTATGTGCCAAGACTTCTTGTTGTCCTCCAACAGTTTCTTTATTATGTTCACTAAGCTTTTGTTGGAAGACTCTGCAAGTCCATTACCCTGAGGATAATAAGCTGTGGAGTGTCCCAATCTTATCTGGTATTTATGACAGAATTCCACCATTTTCTTTGACCCAAATGTTGTTGCATTGTCTGTGATGATCTTTGTAGGACAGCCAAATCTGGAAAGGATATTGGTTTCTATGAATTTAATGATAACTGAATCATTGGCCTGTCTACAAGGAATGGCTTCTATCCACTTAGTGAAATATTCTATGGCAGTAAGGATCCACCTGTGTTGGGCAGAGGATGGCGGGTGGATTTATCCTATGAAGTCAAGTCCCCACTGTTGAAAAGGGGCTTCAACAGTAATTGGATGTAGAGGAAGGGGTAGTAATTTTCTCTTGCCCTCGAATAATTGGCATTTATGGCAAGTGGTTGTCAGTTTGTGTACAACAGGAAAAAGAGTAGGCCAATAGAAACCAGCCCTCAAAATTTTGTTGGCTGTTGACTTCCAGTACAGATGGCCTCCACACTCTCCTTCATGGAATTCCTGCTTAATCTTTTCTGCATCAAACTCAGGCAAACATTTAAGCAATATACCACTAGAATTTTTCCAATAAAGACATTTATCAATAATGAAATAGTTTACAACTTTTAACTTTAGGAATCTTTCCTTTGTTTTGGATAAACCAGGAGGTGTGTTTAAATTAAGCAAAACATAAACAGTATCAGTATACCAAGGAGAATTCGCAAAATGATCTTCAAAAATGGGAGTTGAGAATTCTTCTTGGTCATCCAAAGCATTAATCATATTAAGATCAAGAACTTCACAATTTGATTCAGCCATTAACCTAGCTAGACCCTGACCTTTGATAAGCTTAGTGGGTTTAATCTCTAAATCATATTCAAGAATAACAGCAATCCACTTACCTCTCTTACCATCTGGATCCTGGGTTAGAATGTCTTTTACAACCGAATTTGGGACAAAGGCAATGATGTGTGAGTGAAGGATGTATACCCTGAAGTCTTTTAAAGCTTTTACCAAAGCAAAAGCCTGTTTTTCCATAATGTTATACCTCAAAGGGGCATCCCTCAATGCCTTACTAAAGAACGCAATGGGCTGCTCTTGTCCTTGTGGATTTTTCCGTAAAAGGACAACAGCTATAGTATGTTCTGATGCAAATGAGAAAATATAAAAATCTTTTGAGAAATCCGGACTTATGAGAACTGGTGTTTTGGTTAACGCTTGTTTAACCAGTTCAAAAGATGTCTTTGCTTCTGCGGTCCATTTTACCCCTTGCTCCTTCTTCAACATGTTTGTGATATTTCTAAGGAGCTCAGCCAAGTTGGGGATGAACCTTCTCAAAAAGTTAATCTTCCCTATGAAAGACTGCAACTCTTTGATATTTCGAGGATGGGATATTTGCAATATGGCCTCAATCCTCATGGGATCTATCTTTATGCCCTGCTCGGAAATGATATGTCCAAGGAGCTTACCTTCTTGGAGGCCAAATAAAGTCTTCTTGGGGTTCAAAGATATCCCAAACCTTCTGCACTTCTCGAAAACTTTCCTCACATGTTCTAAGTGTTCTTCATCTGTTTTTGAAAACACAGTTACATCATCAAGATAGATAATGATGAAGAAGCCCAATTCTTCCGAGAATGCTATGTCCATGGCTCTCTGAAAGGTTGCTCCAGCATTCATTAAACCAAAAGGCATTTTCACATACATGAAAGTGCCCCATGGTGTAGTAAAAGTTGTCTTTAATTGATCATCAGGGTGGACTAGGACTTGATTATACCCTGAATAGCCATCCAGCAAAGAAATTCTTTTAGACCCTACCACCCTTTGTAAAATATGATCCATCTTGGGCAATGGGTAGTTGTCCTTTAATGAAGCTTTGTTTAAATTTCTGAAGTCTATACAAAGCCTGATTTCTCCAGTATTTTTCCTAACTGACACCATATTAGATACCCACTCAGAATATCTAATAGGGACAATAATGCGAGCATCGTGCATCTTCATGATTTCCTTCTTAACCAATGGCAACTGGACAGGGTTGATTCTGCGCAGTTTTTGTTTGAATGGTTTTTGGTTTTCTTTAAGAGGTATTTTGTGCTGTATTATTTCAGTGTCATAGGATTTAAGATCTTCGTAACTCCATGCAAAAACATCAGAAAACTCTTTAAACAACTCTAAGTATTTGAGTTTAGTGTGAGCTGGTAACGTTTTAGACAGTTTGATCAATCTTGGTTTTTCCTTACTGCCTATATTACATTCCTCCACTTCAGTTTCTACAGGTTCCAGTTTCGGTTTGTTGGCCACATCATCAAAATCAAACAGTTCTTCTAGAGGGGCCAAACCCTTGGGCAGACTATCATTACTAGAATGCAGAGTTTCCATTTCTTCTGTTTCAGGTTTTGGACTTAATTCTGTTTGGTGTCTAGATATGATAGTATGAAGGCTTATATCTACCAGCTGTGGAGATGGTTCTTCTTCACCAAGAAAATTTTCTTCACTGCAGTCTGTATCATAGTCTGAATCTGAACTATGGGGTTCAAACTCATTTCTGAATTGCATGAAGTCTTCTAGTTGTTTATCTCCATCAAATACCTGCCAATATTTCTTGTTATCTGGGATAGCTGGTCTGAATTTTATCTGAGAGGTGTCATCATACAGTATTGGACAGGTTCTAGCAGCAAAGGCTAAATTGTGGGCTGCAATGTTTCTTTTTCTTGGGACAAAAGATAAGGTGTACTCCTCAAATGTTTTCAAAAGATCAATGACATCATCCCTGTAGGCCCTAAGTCTGGGGTGATTTGCATTGTACTCCCCGTTGACTTGCCTAATGATTAATTCAGAATCTCCATATACATCGATTCTCTTGGCACCTAGTTTTTTCAAAAGATGCAAGCCTAAGAGAAGGGATTCATATTCTGCTATGTTGTTGGAACACTGAAAGTTTAATTTGCATGAGATACATTCTGTATGATTATTTTCAGTGTTAGTGATCCAGACACCTGCACCAGCATTTGTTTTGGTGCATGACCCATCAAAATACATAGTCCAGAGAGGCAGATCTTCAGTTTGGTGTATGGACTTTGCATCATTTGATTCCCCAAGTTTCTCATCGGGTTGAGGACTGTCTTTCTGACTATCAAGTTTTAAGTTCAAAGGATTGCTAACTTGCAGTTCAAGATCTGAGTTTAGTTTGCTAGGATCTTCAGACACAATAGACTGTTTCGGAAATTTAGCGTTGTGTTCCTCCTTTTTTATTTCAGCCATGGATTCTATTGAAATAATTTGTTCTGTGAGTGTTTCATTATTGAACATGATAAAAGAATCGAGGCTCGTGTTTATAGCACAGAGAGGGGAGTTTTGAGGCCGATCCTGACTTGTTATTGTGTACTGCATGTGGGATTCCCTATAAAGCTTCCTAGTCTGATTGAAAATAGGGATAGTTGCAAAGGTCATATCCATTTGCATAGTTCCCTGTAACTTGGCCCCCCAAGATCGTGATAAAAGCATTCCATACTTTGGGGGGACATCAGCCACAACAACATCCATGACTAAACATTTGGCTGGAATTTGGGCTAAATTAACACATAGATCTTTAATCAATCCTAGACACTTAACTCTGCTTGAGTCAAAGGAGTACAGATCTTTGTAAGGTCTGGTAATTTCAATACCCAGGCCTTCCATTACAGCTTTTGGCATTAAATTATGGGAAGCACCTGAGTCATGCATAGCATTATGCAAAATCTTGTCATGAATGTTTAGGCTTACATAAAAGGGAGGGACCGGACCTTCTTGGAACTTCCCTTCAATCTTTGGACCAAAAATAAGCTCTGGTTGGTCATCATTAAGATTGAGAGTGTCTTCGTTATCTTCTAAGTTTAAAGCCTTCAAAATTTTGGACCTATATACATGTTGGGCAGCTAACTCAGTCAAAGGAACAGAGATTTTGATCTTTGAGATTTCCTGTTCTAGGCTGAAAAGGTTTTGATTCTTCAAAGCATTGAATTCAGCCTTGTTTACTGCCACTTTATCAGCAATAACAGCTTGCTGATTTGGTTTATCTACAGTTGAAACAGTTGTCTTTCCAGGAGTACTAACCGAGGTGCTAGTACTACTAACGTTTGCACTCTATTTTTCGATATTTTGAGTGTCTTTCTCTTTACCATTACCAGAATCAACAGCCACCGTTTTGTCCTTTTGTTTGATTGTTTTAGACTTGGTTGCAGTGCTGTTTTGAGAAGGTTTGTCAGAGGTTTTATTGTTGGGGGTTTGTTGATTAGATCTACTTCTGAGTTCATATTCCCTTAAAGGCTCTATGACAGTGTTTTCCATATTTTGATAGTAATTCTGATTATCATCTCTTCTGTCATCACAAGGCGTATAAAGACCTTGTTTTTCATCATAATGAACCTCAAAGTCATCATCATCTACCCCAAACAAGTTTATATCGTTATCCTCTGTTGTTTCATCTGTTTCCTCAACCTCACTTAAAAAGTTCTAATGAAAGGGAGGGATGATCTGCTGATCATCTTCCCTGGGTCTGTTTGGAGGCTGATTTCTTCTAAGATTCTGATTCTGGTTTTGGTTTCTGTTTTGAGGAGCGTTTTGATTTAAACTTGCTTGCGCTCTCTCTAGAATGCTCATTTTCTTCATCATTTCTTTCATCATTCTTTCCATCTTTGAGCTTGAAGTAGAAGGGGAGGATTCCTCCCTAAACGACACTCTCTTTTCAGCTTTCATCCTTTCTCTTTTCTCCATAAGGTTCACCTCTACAGAAAGGGCACCTCTTTGCATGTCTTCAAGGGTTGCAAAGACCCTTTCTCTGAGTGAATATGTCATGTCTGGATCAAACCCTTCAGGAAATTTGTTTAAGGCTGATCCCTGAGGAGGTTTCAGTTCAGGGGAAAGTGCATTATACACACTGTTGAATCTGGTACAATAAGCTTGTACACTTTCCCCAGGGTTCCTATGGAGATTGTTATAGTCGGCAAGGACTTGGAGAGGGTTTTTTCTTACTTCCCATTTGTTTAAGAATGTTTGATGGAAGGCTTGGAGGTCGTTAATACTGTGGGGGGTTAAACCTTTAAACCATTTTCTCACTTCTCCCCCCAAACTTTGAGCAAACAATCTGATTTTGACAGATTCATTATCGATTTCATTTCTGTCAAAATAGTCATTCATCTTGTCCACATGTTGAGATGCTGTTATGGTATTATTAGCATCATCTAATGGAATTTTGGACTGATAATCTTGTGGAAGATTGGCTAATGGTACAGGAAGGACTAAGGGAGCATACCATGCTGCCATGATATGTGGTGGGGGTGGATTTACAAGAGGAGGTGTGGGTTGAATTGGAGGGGTTTGAACAGTGGATGAAAGATGAACAGAAGTGGATGGAACAGCAGTAGATCTCTGAGCTGATCTCGGGTGAGAGACACCTAGATTATGTAAGAAATGTAAATCAGGAGGTGTTGATTCTCTATTCCCAAGAGTTTCACTTGTTTCGGGAGATGAAAGTGTAGGCTCAGAATCTAACTGATCTAAATCACCAAATGACCTAGTTCTGAATGGGTTTAATAAGTCAATTTGTGATTCATGAAGAGCTGAAAGGTTTTCAGGGGCTGAATTATCTCTTAGGGGTGGTCTAAAAATAGTTGAAGATTGTATCCTAAGAGACTTCCTAAGAATTCTTTCCGGGTTATCAACTATTTCAGGAGGATCTGGGTCAGGATGGGCTCTAGTGTGAATCTTTTTAGGAGCCACAATTTTTATATGTTTAGACCCAACTAAACAGGAAAGGTTCAACCAGATATGACAATCTTTAGACGGTTAACTAACCTGTTTTCTCAATTCGAATCCTGCAGTCCTCTAACTGAGTTTGAATGATTTTATAATGATAAGGGTTCTTCCCAGTGGAGTCTTAAGGTCTGTTCAGGATGGTGGAGTCGCCAGGTGGAAGGTTCAGAGTGTTTTCAAAGGAGTACACTGTCCACCACAGTGTTTGTGAAACATTCCTTTTCAAGGATATCTCAAAACACAACAAACTCTAACCAGAGATTGACTGGGAGGACATTCACCAGATATGTCACCCCTTAAAAGAGGATGAGATCCAGAGGCTACCTGGCCCTTTCCAGACTCTGTCTAAGAGTATAAGGTAAAACACATCAAAGACGTATACAAGATATCAAAACTAGTGTTTTACTACCAATCTGAAATGTTTTTGGTATTTTCTGAATTGTTTATATTTGTGGTTTAAAAGAATGTCCTAAATTTTCCTCAAAACTTAGCTACGGTTATGAAACAAAGACAATCTATCCTTATGGCTAAGCTAGCTGATTTTCCAAGGTTAGATAAAAACTTAAAAGAATCCTACGATTGACCTAGTTTGTCACTGATTCAATTGATCTTCATCTTAATTACCATTTTCTTGGTAGTGCTTGAAAAGGCTGCTTATGACTCTCAAGGTGTTAGGAAGTTTCTGGGTTTGAGTCCCCAGCGGAGTCGCCAGAAATGTTAGTTTCTGGTGGCTCAAGCTGGCTAATAAAGCAAGTGCTCTATGAACCCCAACGCAAGTTTCTTTATGAAATAGATTTGAAATAGATTTGAATGTAAAAGACTCTAAGTTTTTCCCCAGCGGAGTCGCCATAAATGTTAGGTCTCTGTAACAAGAAAGATTGGCAAAGTCCGATCACAGAGTTAACATCATTTCAACCAACTTTGGGATTCTAGGATCTAGCCCTCCTGAATCCAGAGAGGGATCTCTCCAATATGTGCAAAGATGGATATTGTCTTTGAAGTTTAGGGTGATGGTATTAGGCTAGTTATGAAGGCCAAGGGTTTTGTTTGGTTTTCTTAGATGGTTGAACATAGTTGCTGTCTGAGACGGAAAGATCTATATGCAAATAGGTTCAAAGGTGAGAAGTTGCAAGCGAACAGAATAAGCTTTGATTCTAAAGAAAGATGATGGCAAGTTTTCAATCCATTGGGCTATGGAGTCATAAGAGAATTTAATTGAAACATCCAGGTTCAAGAGTAATCTATGGGGCAAGTCATCTAGGCCTAAGGATCTCTTTGAAGTTTGATTTATGAAATGGGGTAATACAAAAAGAAAGGGAATTAACAGATGCAGAACAAAGAGCAGCCCAGGATCTGGTAAGTACTTTGAAACTAGCCAGCCTTTGACCAGGCACTTAAGAAAAACATAGAAGCAAACTAGGATCTGGTAAGTACTTTGAAACTATCCAGCCTTTGATACACTTCTAATAGAACACAGATTAAAAACAAAGGGAAACTTGAAGGCAACCTTTAGAGCAGAAGCTAGTGGGCTGGGACTCACCCTGATCCTCTCCTAGTTCTTCTTTACTTAGTTACTTTCAAGACAATCACCAAGATAACACAGAATGGCCCAAGATCTGATAAGTACTTTGAAACTAGTCAGCTTTTGACACATCCTAAGGGAAACAGACAAATAGCTGAGCAAACAAGAAAGGGACTCAGGGCTAACCTTTGATTTCCTCAATTCATTCCTTACACAACATATATGAAAGTAACATTTAAAAACAACATTCAGCAGTGACGAAAAGATGAGGGAACGCCGACATCTCCGTGCTTAGACTGAATTAAATCATTTCTAAATAACACAATAAGAGGAAAACATTGGGATAAAGATTTTTCAGCCAGAGAAGGTCACTGGTGTACAACAAACTCTAACACTGTTTAAACTGTTCTTTATAGTGGAAAATGAAACAAATTGAAAACATAAATAAAATGACAAGTTACAGTGAGAATAACATCACCATTAGCATAGACCAGGATCCCATAAATCAGCTTGTATTGATTGCTTCAAACCGGTTACAATCTTCAAATCCAATGTTTTAATCCATCTCTTTTCACAACCTAACCTATCTGTTACAAGCAGAGCTCCAAGAGCCTATGAAACCACTATTTACAGTCAAGAGTTTTCCACTCAGAAACAGCTACAATACTTCAGAAATTACATTGATCACCAACTAATCCAACCCCTCACTCATCTTCTTCTGGAGTATTTATAGAAGGATGAGGAGGTGAGATCTGATAAAAAGATCTCAAATACAATTAATGCAGAATTAATGTCTTCCTGACCCCGTGAGGCTTGATGAAGAAATTCTACAGGTGTTACATTGCATTAATGTGTTTACACTTAAGAAGTAAGCTCGAAGGGAGCTTTTGTTGACCTTTGAGGCTCTGCGTACTGTTAGGGTTACTCTGCAAACATTCTGTCATTAAATATGGTGCAGTAATAACTTCTTTGGTTGTTCCGAGGCATAATATCTGATCTTGTTCAATAAATTCATCCTCTGATTGAGCATTCTGAGGCAATAGGTGGCACTGCGGTGGTTGAGGAATCAATTTTCCTCAAAGTATGGCGGTGGAGGCAACGTCTGATGAACACTTTTAGGTTTTGCTTTAATCTGTGTTCGAAGCCGGGGATTAGGCTTTTGATAACCGTCTTAGCCGTAATCCCCGCCAATCTATCCATAAAACTACTGCTCTGGTTCATTCTATCTTCAAAGTCTGATACTCTTCCCTACGTCGATGATGACTGCATTCTTCAGGCTTTACAGGGACACGTAGCAACCAAGGCTCATGAAACCTTGTTGATATCTTCATTCTTCACCCTGCGGTCGATTCTCTGGATTAATCAGAAGGACGGGAGTCATCACCCTCATCCTTTAGATTTTCATAGAACACGAAGAAAAACCTTAAAAACCTGCAAAATACAAGAAAAATGAGAAAATCCTGCGTTATATGGATAGACTGCATCGGAGGGCGTGCGGGAAAGTGGAGAAATCGGAACCGTTGATCATATGGCAATCAACGGTTGGGAGAAATTTGAACAGTCAACGGAAAAAAGGTGGACTGTACAATGGAATCGGGAGAGTGAATGTAAACCGTCGATCTACAGAGATCGACGGCGGAGATTGGCCTTTGAACGCACCGGGGAAGATTTAACGGGCGAGCAAGAGAGGCGATCAATGACCGTCGGATGGGTGATCCCAGATCCGACGGTGGAGGTGAATCCCGCTGCGGGGCCATGGTACGATGATTAACGTGCGGGCGATGGGATTTGCACGGCGGTTTTGGATCGAGGTGGAGGACACGTGTCGGCCGGCGTGTGGAATCGCTGGCCGACGGGATAAAACCATTTATCGCGGAAAGCGGTGCGGGATACATACCATGGTTTTTAGAAACGGACGCGGGGGAAAAAAGGGGGGGGTCCACCAGGTGGAGACTTCCTCCGCACCGTTGATCTGCGGGACAGATCGACGGTTGAGTTTTAACATAGTCCCTTTGGCGGAAAAATAAAATAAAACCCGACTTTCGTGTTTTTATGAAGGTTTTTCAATGTTTTCGGGTAATAAATCAATTCCAAGAGTTAAGCGCCCAGCGGAATTAGCACACGGTTCTGGCGTCGAGGCATATGGATGGAGAAAAGGCGGGAGCTTAGCCTGAGGGGCTTAAACCAGCGCGCGGAAAATAGACGTTTTTATATGATTTTCAATGATTTTTTAAAAAAGGAAAAGGGTTCCGATAGGCCAAAAAGTGGGTTTTTAGCCTTGGGAAATGAGACTTATTGAAGGAATAAGGAAACTCATATGGTTTAGTGGGGTTTTTGGGAATGAAAGGGAAGATGAAGAATGAAGGCAAGATGGAAGCAAGGGAGGGGAAAAGAAAGAGGATGCAGTAGTTTTCGGCTTGGATTTTCTTAAAGAATCAGAGACTGGGGAGAAGGAAAAATATGAAGAACCAACCAACAGTTTATGATCTTACCAACAGTCTTCAAGCACCAACAAGTTTCAGGATTGAATTTGTTTCTTGAAGGCTGCAAAGAATACTTAGCCACTAGCTGATATAATTGAAAATATAGGTGGCTAACAACAGTCTCACCCGAAGTAGTATGGGTGGGTTTTGGAACCAGATTTCCACACCCTGAGAAAATATGGGTAAGGCAAGCAAGGCTGTGTCCTGTTTCTGTAATTCCTAGATTACCTTGTCCTGCGCAGGGTTAATTATGTTCCTATTTGCATCCATGTGCACTAGATCTATAGTTATAAGATTATTATATCATCAACACATCAGTACATAAACATAACTTAACAAATCTAGATCCAAGAGCTCAGCACAAAGATATTTTGCAGCTTAAATACAGAAAATACATAGCACAACAATTATCAACAATTCACATAACAAAACTCACAGATTCAGATCTCTAATAATCCGTCGCATTCATTCATTCATCAATCTTTCCTTACAATTCCATTCCCAACCTGTGCACATAGCAGCAGGTTCTGCACACAACTGGATTAGGATCTCTGTGCACACATCCAGCAGGATTCTGTTCCCCAAAACCCAAACAAACAGCTTAAGCAACAGATCGCATCAATATCTCATCAATTCTTATCCTATTCGATACAAATACATCTCTATTTATAACAATCTAGCTCCAACTTTCCTATGGTCCGCAACCCATGGTTTTTGGACCCCTAGTTTACCCTTTGACCAGTTACAATGAGTTTGGGGCTTTGACCCACCCTAAAACCCCTGCGCTATACTAAATATAATAAAAAAGTAGTCAAAATGGACCAGTTTCGCAGCTTGTTAGGAGACCCCGTTCCAACACCATTGAAGATTCTACATGTGAGGATAAGAATTTTATATAGAAGCACCCAGCGCTACTCAAGCATTGAGGAAAATTTTTTTTTGAAGGAGAGGGGCATGTTAGGTCCCTATATTACTAGTATAGTCCCTTACTGTTGTTAGTGTAACCCCCTTATTGTTATTATTTTACCCTTGTAACCCCCATATTGTTATTATTATGCCCTTAAATTATTATTGTTAGGTCAGCTAGGATTAGATTGTGGCCCCACTAGGATTACATTATGGCCCCATGGACTCTTATATATAGAAAGGAGGTTTTTTAATTAGTATCATTCAAGAATTGTTCATTCATGTAATGTATTGGAGGTTTCCCCCTCGAAGTGGCTTATTTCTAAGGTGTTTATATCTCTTTTCTTCTATTTTTGGAGCTGGTTTCACAACAATAAGAATAAGGAAACACCAGTTAGAATGGTTATACCTATATAGGGAAAGCATAGTCATAGGAAAAGATGTGTGTTATTTGTAGTGTATATTTCCAATGATAAAGGTGAGGATGTTGAAGATGAAGAAGTATTGAAGAAGGATCCATATTTGTAATAGTTTCAGGATGTATTCCCAACATAGATTTC
This sequence comes from Pinus albicaulis, assembly GCA_034641835.2. Lineage (NCBI taxonomy): Eukaryota > Viridiplantae > Streptophyta > Pinopsida > Pinales > Pinaceae > Pinus > Pinus albicaulis. The sequence goes on from CM076580.1 coordinate 481,479,644, forward strand.
ATAGTTTCTGCCTCACAGGGAAGTTGAATTTTCTATTGAGTTGGTACCAGGGGCATCACCAGCATCAAAGGCACCATACAAGATGAGCACTCTAGAGTTAGTGGAACTAAAGTTACAGTTGAAGGAAATTATTGAAAAAGGATACATTATGCCAAGTGTATCGTCGTGGGGTGCACTGTAATTGTTTTTGAATAAGGATGGTACTCTTAGACTATGCATTGATTATAGGTAATTGAACAAGGTAACCATCAAGAACATGTATCCATTTTCGAGGATCAATGACCTATTTGACCAAATGAAGGGAGAAACAATGTTATCGAAGATTGATTTGAGATCAGGATACCATTAGGTATGTATTAAATAATAGGACATGTACAAGACTACTTTCCAGACCAGGTATGGGAATTATGAGTTTTTGTAGGTGCTTTTAGTTTGACTAGTTCTCTAGCTACTTTTAAGTGCTTGATGAATAGTGTGTTACATCCTTATCTCGAAAAATTTGTTATTGTATTCATTGATGATATTGTTGGGCCAAGAAGAAGGTATGTTTCACCCCATAATTACCATGATTTGTCATGTAATTTTACGTATTTTCCACTCATATTAGAAATAAAGTAAAGAAAAATAACATAAATTCAAGGCAGAGTGAACTAATGATAAAAGGAATGTTTAACAACGTAAGAACTAACTTTTTATATCTTTATTAAGGAAGCAAGGCAACTAAACTATGGATGACCAAAAGATAGCTCACAAGGGAGGAAAACAGGATCATAATGGCTCCTACAGATTGGCGGAAGATGGAAAGGCACATCCATTCTTGGAGTATTCAAACAACAGCCACGAAGCAGAACAGTCCCATATGGAAAGGATCAGTCACTAATTTTGAATTCACCTTCAAAAGGCCAAAGATGAACAAGATATAGACATATCTCTTCTTTGTAATAGATGTATCAAGACATAATCGTCAAGTTGTACTAATGTATTACTCTGCAGCTTAATAGAGAATTGGCATTTTTGGAATATACAATCTCTGAGTCTTCCTTAGCAGTAGGCTTCTGGTGGCTTTGGGCCTAGCCCTGGGAACTTCTCTTCTACTTCTGTGCTATACGTTTATTTAAATAATTTGCGTTTTCAATTATCTAGTGCGTTGCATAACATATCGTTTAATTGGTTAATTGTGAACGTAAGATGCTACAACTTCCTCTTTCATTAGAATAGTTTACCATTCATGCCTTGTTGCCTAGAATCAATGCTTTCATAATTGTTTGATGGTTTCATAATTTTTCAATTGCTTTTATACTTGTTCGATTAGTTTTAGCACATCTGTTGTTCAATTATGCATGTAGTTAAGATTGGATCTTTCTTTATCATTATGAGTATTAGTTGTTTCTTAATCTAGAAATTTTTCATTAGTTGATTAAAATAAAATTTCATTGCAAAATTAGAATAATTGATTGTTTTTCAATTCATTAAGGTTGTTTTTCAATTTTTCAAGCACGATGCTCAATTGTAGTTTATTCTTTCCAGCCCTGAGTAGTTACTTCTACATAGGCGTAGAACAGAGTTAGCTCCCTTGAATAATCAAAAGAATTCTATAATTGACTTCCAAGTAAATTTGATTGAACTTAAAGAATTAGAAAGTATTCCTTATGATAATTAAGAGTATTTGTCCTCCGATGTCACTTGCATATACTGTGCTTACACTCTTGAAATAAGAAGACTTACCCTGGGTTGAAAATTAAATGAAAAGCATTGAGGTTACCTTTAAACAGTTACCTTTATGACCCAAGATTTTGGCGTTGTTGCCGAGGAGAGTGTTTAAGAGTGATTTCCTTTATTTCATTTTCCTTTTGCTGTGAAAGAATTGGGTATTGAAAATGAGAGGTAAGAACCTGCATAACAACAAGAAAAATGCTTGCTCTACAGCTCGCTTTTTAGCAATTGTGAAGAGGGTAGTAGGATAGATGCTCTTGTTTTATGACTATAAATAAATAGATGGAAAAAATTTAGAATCCCCCACTTAAATCCACAAAAACCAAAGGACCAGTGATCCTTGGCAGAACAACATATATAGACGAAATCATTAAGAAAGATGAATTCTAGGAATCCGTAGCACCCAGAACCATTCCTACTAAGAGTCCTACTAAACTCCCTCGGGGAGCAGCTTCACCATCTGCAGCCCACATCGAGATTCATAGTGAAATAGAAGGGTCTGAACAAAGCCTTCAGACTGCTGATCATGTAAGTCCTGACCCTTTGAGAGAGGGAGGATCTTGCAATTTACAGGAAGGAGAGGGAGAAACCAGCAGTGGAGTACAATTAAAAACTCTAGAGCCTGGATCCCATGAGAGAGTGGTTGAGACAAAGACACCCAACATCCCAGATCGTGGAAGTGTTGTAAGGATTCCTCCACATCCACTCCCTAATTCCACTGAGATTATTCCTCCAGAACAGGAAATCCTCAAATATTATTGGCATATCTTTGATCAAATGGCGAACAACCAAAACCAGAGGAAAACATAAACATTGGAGTATCCCATTGTTGATCCGGCTACAAATGCCCCTATGAAAGCCATTCCATTACAAAACATCCCCACCTTCCATGCGTTGACCTCAGAAGAACCAAATTAATTCTTATTTTAATTTTATGTCTTATGTAGGGGATATGACTACACTAACCCTCAGAAATTGAAGTTATTCCCCTCTATTTTGAATGGAATGACATTACGTTGGTTTATGGGGCTCGGTGGAGGAACCATTAATAGCTGGGATCAGATGAAAAACCTATTTCTTAACAAATGTCAAGAATATTGTCGGACTTGAGAATTAAAAGATGAAATCTTCAATATGTCCGCAAAGGACAATGAGACATTAGAAGAAGACATTGAAATATTTCAATATAACTTGTAAAGGTCTCCATATACTACACTATCTAAAGATATCCTAAAAGCAATGATGATTAAGGGAATGAAAGAAGAATGGGTCGAAACATTGAATATAATGGGAAAAGAGGACATCTATCAAGAATAATATGATGAAATTATTTCACTGTGTATCAGGTGTTCTCGGGGTAGTACGCGAAGTAGGCCAATCGGGCGGGACTCAGCTATAAGGAATCCTAAACAGTCTGGTGGCAACGTGACCAGAGCAGAATTTGGTAATATTTTAGAAGATTTTAAAACTGATATCTTGGGCACCCTAACAACACAACTAGATAACCTACAAGCTAAGCAAAAGCAAGCTATAGCAGAACAAAACTTGGTTGTCTTTTTTCAACGCTGTCGGAAGAAGCATATTCAATAGGAATGTCTATTAGACATGGTCTAGATATGCACTATTTGTACCGAGGACCATGCCACTGACCATTCCCTTCACTTCCTAGGTTGAAAGAGGTTTTTAAAGAAGAAGAAGAAGAAACAGAACTAGTCTATTTAATGAAACAACGTCGGTAGTGGCAAGCATGACCAAGTATGCCACAAGACCTGCCTCAGTTCTTTTCTTCTATGAAATTTAACCAACAGAACCCTACAATAGCTTGGTAGAACCAATCACCTTTTTCTCCTTGGCCATCCCAATAATTTCCTATACCTCCTTGGAAAACACAACCCTCTTTAGGTAATAATTGGCCAAGTTTTCCTTATTCTCCCCCTTACTGGAAAAAAAATACTTATCAGTCCTAGTGGCCTGCCTCCCCTTTGCAGACCACAAATTTGTCTCAAAACTGGTAGTGACCTCTAGGAATGACCAATCAACCGATGGGGACAGGGGATCAAAATCAACCTACATTACCAGATCCATACCAAGTCTAATACAATCCTCAGCCTATCATGCGTCCTGTAATATCCCAAAATGGGGAATGCAACAATACAAGACATAAAACTGGAAATAGCAGTGATAAATCAACTCATAAAATGTGAGAAGAACAGATAGCCATAATATTAATGTTATATCAGAAAATGTATACAATATCTTGAGGAAATAATCACTCAAGTTAGGAAACACAAGCCTCAAGAGAACATGTACATGAAATATGAAGAATACTGCTACACAAATAATACCCAAGGCTATGACACACAATTTTTTTTAGTAGAACTTCTACTAGAATGTGTCAATACATAGATCTAAAACTATATGGCTCATACAATGTTGGGAGTGAAGATCTAGACTCCCAAACATAATTTCAAGACAATCCTAAAAGGATTTCCTGAAATATCCAAAGATACAAAAATTTCGGAGTGCAGCCCTAGGGCTGAGTAGCAGTTGCAACTCAATAACTGGATAGATATGGCTGAAGATGATGCATAATTTGAATAGACCTCCTCCAATGGATCTTCCAAGTGAAAGGATGATCCTAACACTAAATATCTCACCATTTCATCAAACACTGCAACCCCTCACTGCAAATACTCACTGAAATAACGCAGTCTAGGAGAGAGATTGCACTGTAGGTGATATAAGATATGTTGGCAAAGTTCCAAGATGTGAAACAAGCTCTAGAATCTTCCTCACTAATTTCCAAAAGGAAATAAAGCTTCCTCCTCTGAAAAACTAGCTCTGGAAGTGGTGTTCTCAACCCTCCACTGCAACACCTTGCAACACAACCCAGCTCTAAACAGAAACTGTGCTATAGTTGAAGGAGGTAGCTTGGCCTCAAGCTTGAATGTGGAGAAATGAAGTACAAAGCTCCCCCAAGAGGCCTCTCAAGAAAGGAGACGGGATTCCCGCTGGGGAACACCCGGTGCTAAACAACACAACAATCTCAACTAAACAACTGAAGAATGCACAATAGTCATGCAGACCATAAAATCAGTAATTAATAACATCCCTTGCTATGGCTACCTTTCCCTCCTTATAAACAAGTTTGAGCCTTCTTACCTTGGGTCCCGCACATTAGGGATTCCCCCACCAAGGAATCTTCCTCCCACTATCACTGTGCTGTCTCCATAGATGATCTCCACCATTCATTCCAGTGTTGTTGACTTGGTCAAACTTGACCTTGTCCACATGTATTTTCCCTTGTTCACACATGAGGGTGCAAAATCCAGCTATTATTGTGATCCCTTTTCACATCATGAGGGATTTTATTCCTATTTCAGATATGTATAGGTCTCCTTACCCATTTATTCATCTCCTAGGTGTCAAAAGAAAAAATCAATATTCCAATTAGCTGCATGCTAATTTTGTAATATTACACATCCTCAACTATGGGCTCAACCCAATTCTAATCCTAGCAACAGGATAGTGTAGCTAATTCAAATTGTCGAAAACCCAAACCCTAAAACTGAACAGAAGCAATGCAATGAACTTAGGCTAAGATGAGGATGTGTTATTTCACCAAAAGAAGATACGACCCTGCCACAACTTGAACCTAAAATTCCGACAGCACCTAGGAAAACAACTATGATTGAAACAAAGGTAAAACAGGGGAGGGACACAGTTGGCCAAAGGAATCCTAAAAACCTTATTATTCCCCCCCTCCATTCCCTGAAAGATTAACATTGCCTAAACCAATAGTCTCTTCAGATTTTGATCTCCTGGGGGAACTAAAAAAAAATTTCTTTAAAATTCCTCTTCTGCGGGATATACAAAACATTCCTATCTATGCTAAGACAATTAAAAAGTTTTGTGAAAAGAAACAGGTGAGGAAATCAAAATTTTTACCTACTGTTCATGTGGTAGGGGCACTGTCAGACTTAATTTTGAATAAAGAAACACCCATAAAATATGAAGATCTAGGGAACCCCATAGTAACTGTACAAATTGTTGGCCACTCCTTTTTAAACATATTGGTTGACTTAGGGGCAGCCATCAACATCTTAACTATAGAAACCTACGATAAGTTAGGCATAACAATGTTAGAACCCATGTTTACCTTGTTGGAACTTGCTGACAGATCTGTTATCAAACCAGAAGGAATATTACACGACAGCGTGGTTTTTGTGGACTCATGGGAGTATCCGGCTGACTATTTAGTTATTAACCCAAAAAGTAGGATGGATGGAAACCCCCTGATATTGGGCCGACCTTGGTTAGCAAAAACCGATGCTTACATAGGTTTCCAGATAAGCAACATGGCCATTGCTAGAGGTGATGCCATAAAAAATATTGTCATCTACCCACCTGCCAAACCAAGTATACCCACTATAAATATTCATAGGCATCCATATACATACTATGAACAAAACATCCATTCACCACTGACAATAGTTGAAGCTCTTGAATTCAAAGACCACATTGAAGATCATGTAATCAGTGACTTCATGAATCAACTATCTGAGTCTGAAAACCTAAAATTGCAAATGTTAAAAGTAGCTTTTGATGATGAAGAACAAGAAGACCCATTGGTAGACATTGATAATCAGCACATACCCACAACTATTGTTTGCAATAGCATACCAATCGAAATTGATCCAGGAAAGGTTTTAAATATCAATGGTAGTCTAGATAGTAACCAACAGCAAAAGTTCATTAAGATTTATAGAAATATCAGGGAGAATTTTCTTGGGACTACCCGGACATGAAGGGTATAGATCCTTAGCAATACATACATCACATTTATATTGACAAGGAGGCTCAGCCTATTCGACAACCTCAACAAAGGTTAAACCCGCATCTAAAAGACATTGTAAAGGATAAGTTGCAAAATCTTCTTGATGTAAACTTCATTTATCCTATCTCAGACAACAAATGGGTCTCTCCTTTAGTATTTGTGCCTAAGAAGAATGGGAAGTGGATAATTTGTGTGGATTAAAGCAACACAGAAAAACCATTTCCCCCTCCCTTTGATTGACCAAGTCCTTGATACATCAGCAGGAAAGCAGTACTTTTCCTTCCTTGATGGGTTCAACGGTTACAATCAAATACAGATAGCCCCCAAAGACCAGGATAAAACTACCTGCCCATGGGGTACATTTTCCTATAGGGTATTACCATTTGGATTATGCAATGCCCCAGCAACATTTCAAAGAGCCATACTCAACATTTTTTCTGATTTGATAAATGAAGGACTTGAAATTTACATGGAAGAATTTACCCCATATGGAGATGATTTTTATCAAGCACTGGAAAAATTAGAAAAATTATTGGAACGATGTATTGCTACCATATTGTGTCTAAGCAATGAAAAATGTCACATGATGATGACTGAAGGAATAATCCTAGGACACTACATCTTTGCAGCTGGAATATAGGTAGATCCGACAAAGTTAGAGGTAATACTTTCATTAGTTACACCTTGTACGCAGACATAGATACATAGTTTCCTTGGATACGCAGGGTACTATCATAGGTTTATAAATAATTTCTCAAAAATTGTTGCGCCCTTGTATGCATTAACTGGAAATGTTGAATTCCATTGGTCTGATAAATGTGGCACTGCTTTTTAATATTTAAAGAAACTAGTTTCGAGAGCACCAATCTGATGCGTCCCTAACTGGGAGCTGCCATTTCACATTTCCTCGGATGCATCCGACACAACGATAGGGGCGATTATCGGTCAAGAAGAAGATAAAAATCCTTATGCTATTTATTACATCAGCAATAATCTCACTCCTGCCGAATTAAACTATACAATGACTGAAAAGGAGTTCCTGGCTGTCATTTATGCTATCAATAAATTTAGGCATTATATAACTGCCTATCAAGTATTCCTATATACTGATAACTCTACCATTAGATATCTAGCCAATAAACCTATTACAGATGGGAGAGTGACTCGTTAGTTGTTTCTTTTACAAGAGTTCGACATAACTATCAAAGACCATCCAGGGAAGGAAAACGTAGTTACATATTTCATGTCTAGAGTTCCAAAGTCAGATGACACGCTAGCAGTGGACGATCACTTTGTAATATTTTCAAATGGGGAATGTAGCAATACAATGCATAATATAAGAGAAATAACACAGATCATCATAGAAAAAGAAGGAGGCCAATATGGAGACCCTTCATTTGTATTTACAACAACAAAATAGATGTAAAAGTTGGCCCATAATATGCATAACAGGAAATACAAGTCTCCAATGTAAGAAAATCCTCAAAATGAGGTGTTGCAACCATATATATAGACCGGAAAAAGCCTTAGAACGTTATTTTATTGGATTGCAATAGTTTTATATTACACTTTAGATCTATAGAAGATAAGTGCATGAAAATTCAAATCTATAATAGATCCATACACTATATAGGCTCCTCTTCAGAATCCCCTTGGGGTTTTCAGCATTATACCATGTACAACTTGTAGATCTGAGATCTAAGTCTGTAGATCTACAGAAATATTTAGATATGGAAAGTGGATAGTATCTGATATGAACAAGGAAATGATCACCTCCAAGAGATCTCCAAAGTGAAGGGAAAATCCCCAACACTTTAACATCACTCTCCAAATGGTGTGCCAAAACACTCGGCAACTGCACCTACAGGAATAACGTAGATTTGGAAGTAAAATTGCACTATAGGGATCAAAATGTGTTTGGCCACATGCCAAGATCAGAAAATGAAGCTCAAGTCATCCAATACTCTCCTCCCAATGAAGTAGAAGTATCCTCCACTGAAAAGGAGCACTGAAATGGCCTAGATCTGAAAAGATCTAGCCTCCACTTGATGTAGCTTGCAAAGACAACCAAACCCTCAGCAGGATATGCGTTGTAGTTGAAAGAAGAAGCTTGGCCTTCAGCCAGATAGTGGACAATACAATGAAATTTTTTCCAAGAGGCCTCTCAAGGAAAGAGGTGGGATTCCCAACCAGGAACACCCAATGCTAAACAACATTAATTCTCATCTAAACAAAAAGAAATTGATATATGTCTAAATAGACAATATATTCAGAAATATAATATCATCAACAACCTTCTAATTCTTCCATCCTCTTCCTTTTATAAGTTAAGAGCTTGCAAACCCTAAACCACTTCCAATGAGATTACTCCTTTCACACAAGGCATCTCCATATAAAAATACTCTGTGCCTCATTGATGGCCACTCCTCCAAGACAGCACTGTAGAATTGGTCAAGGTTGACCCAGTAAAAATGTCTAGCCCCTTTCACACCAAAGGGTGCTTGATTTAGCAGCCAAGATTCAGCCTTTTTACATTTGGCATTGATTTAGTCATTATTTAGGAGTATTATGGAACCTTTACACTTTTATTCTTTAAACAAATAAATAAAACAAAAATGAATATTCCAATTAGCTTAGGACTAATTGGGAATATTACAGTCCTCCCCTCCCAAATGTTGTTTGTCCTCAAGCAACCGATAAGGTGAGTGTTGCAACTCTTCTCCTCCTCCATTTGTGACACCAACATGTGATAAGCTTCCTCCATAAGCTAAGTGTTCACCAATCCATCCCTCCATGAATTGCTCCTCCAAAGTTCTCATGAGATGTAAATAATCCATCCCATAAGGAGATAATAGCTCAAATGAAACAAACATGGCTTGCCCAATGTTCTCTCTAAAACATGTAGCATAAGATACATGGAGAAATCCCATAGGACACATACATACCTCCCATCCTCCCTCCATAAATTCCCATAAAATGTACAAGTACATCATCAATGTATGGGATCAAAACTACATACATACAAATAGAAATTTGTGCATATGGAGGTGGGCCATAGTCCCACATGTGGAACCAGTGCTGTGCATCTCCTAACAACATCAGATCATGATGTGGTAAGTGGTTTCCCTACCACTTACTTGCTTCCCATGTCATCTCACCATGGCTGAAAGTGTGAGATATATTTGGTGCTTTAGGAATGCACCCATCATGAAACAAAATCTCCCTTTGTCTTCCGAGGGAGTGGCCATTTTCAGAAATTTTTATGGCCCAAAGTTGGCCATGAATTTTATAAGGTACAATACTCCTCCTTGGATTCATGGCCTACATATACATGGTGAAAGAATGCAAACAATAATCAAATGAAACATTATTTACATGAGCATATTTTTCACCAAAATTTCTCCTCAAACAAATGGAGTGGTCCATATATTTGTCCCCTTCCTCAAAAAGAGAAATATATGGCTGAGTTAACTCCTCCATAGAGTTATGTTGCTGCCCCATCTCCACATGGTACATGCATCTTTGAAAATGATGATATATTTCTCCTTCAAACCCCCTCCAAGTGTAGCTCCTCATGATGATGTTGTAGAATCTCATGGAGAATGTATGGCTGAAACAGAACTCTTCATAGGCCCTTTGTAGTAACTTATCCTTGAGATTGGAGGCTCTAGACAAGAAGATCCTACCATGATAATAGATGACTCCTTCATGGATTATATATCCCTCTTCATGAAGTTGGTCATCAAGTATCATGCAAGTGTGAAGATCCTTGGAGTAATCCACCAACAGTTGGGATTTACAATATGCATCAATCTCCCATAATGACAGCGTTGATGATTTATCAACAGAAATGTCTACCATATGGTTGTTCTCCTCCTTGACATATCCCATGCCAAAGGTACATTTTGGGAGGCCATTCCTTCCATGCTTCTCCTCCCACAGCGCAGAATATGAAATGAGAGTGGGTAATGATGGTGTTCGGAGAATATCTCCCTCCTTGAGCCTACCCAAGACTCTCAGTGTTGTACAATGAACTCCCAATGTTACCACTCCTCCTGGATCTATGAGTGGTGAAACATGTTGAGAGAACTCTTTGATCCTCTTCCAATCAATGGGTCTCCCTGGTGGAATGCCTCCATGTAGTGAAAAATCAAGATCTAGAGCATGTTGTAAATATGAGTGGACCGATTTTTCCTTTCTCTCACTGCGCAAATCATCTTCTTGCTTCTATACATAAACCTCCTCAAAAGAATGGGTGTATATGTTCCCCATCATTTGGTGTTGGACCTCCTTCTCATTGCCTCCTACTTTCTGCAATATCTCACAATCTAAGGTGTATTTTTCAATTATAATCAAACTATGTACACCCAACATCTCATTGGTGTCAAAATTCTTGATCATAAAGGAATGATCTATCATAGTGTGTCCCCAAGATTGTATTCAATTTTGGAACACACTTCCTCCATTGTTTTGTCTCATTGCCTATCAACATAGACACATGCTGCTCATGATCTTCATATGTAAGATCCTTTGGAACTTCTTGCAAAGATGCAAGAGCTCCTCTAGTTTAAGCAATTGCTTCATATCCATCTCCAAATAGAAGTAGATCTCTTCCTGATATCACAGCACTGGGGGACCTTTCTAGATATTCCTCTTCCTTCTCCTCATCATTGGAGAATATCTCATCATTAAGAGATCCTTTGACTTGATCTCCTTTTGAAAAAGGAATCCTCATGTCTTCTTCTTGAGAGGAAATTTCTTGTTGAAGTGGGGCCTTTTCCCTTGGCAAACAATGTTGCAGATATTTAACCCTCTCAACAATGTTCTTAAATGGAGTTGGCTTCATGGATCCTTCCAAATCATGCAAAGGTTCTAATTTATTGGGCTTGGTTCTCTCTCCCAAGGAAGTTTCAGAGAGTTTTAATCAAATCTTTTCACTAACCTCCTAGTGAACTTTTCATAAGTAGATATATTTGCATTATTCAATGAAGAAGATTCAGATAACCACCATGAATAAGCCTTACCTTCAATATGCAATGCTACTATTCTAATGGCTTCTTCTTCTTAAACTTGATGCAGCTGGAAATATGTGTCTATCTTCCTTACCCAAGATTTGGCTGTGCTCTTGGGTGACCCATCAAAGGTAGGTAAAAAGAATATACCCAAAGTGTGCTCCATGCACCCTCTTCTTTTATTGTAGTTGTTGGGTCTTATCTCTTCTTTAAGTTGACAAAACCCTTAGAAGCTTAGATGCTCCTTGAATCTTCTAGACTGGGATTCATATTCTTGGAGATAGTCACCAAGAGTCTCTTCCTTTGATGTTTCTCCTTCTGCTTCTCCTCTTGCCAAGAATGTAGGCATGCTACAGTGTTGTAGATCTGATTGTGTGGTTGAATGCTCACACACATAATATGAAGAACTGGGGCTTTCTTCATGTGAAAATATTCTTGAGGGATCTCCATGTCCTTCCCTCCTCATTTCCATGATGTCTTTGTTAATGTCCTGAATAGTTTGGAAAATATTTTTTGAGAACCCCTTCCCTTTCATTCCTATAGATAAAGGGGTTTTACCCTTGTTTTCTTTGTCATTTGTGTAATCAAACTTCTTCTGTCTTCTCTTTAGATACCTCTTCTCTCTGTCAGTAAGAGGCCCTTCTTCTTCAAAATACATATTGGCTTCTTAGAAAGCACATGCTAGGCCAAGATGATGCTCTGATACCACTGTAATATTCCCAAATGGGGAATGCAACAATACAATGCAGAATAGCAGAAAAACAACCTAGATCATCATAGACAAAGTAGGAGGCTAATATGGAGACCCTTAATTTGTATTTATAGTAGAAAAATAGATGTAAATGTTGGCCCATAAGATGCATAACAAGGAATACAAATCTCTAATGTAATAAAATCATCAAAATGAGGTGTTGCAACCATATATATAGACTGGAAAAAGCCTTACAAAATTATTTTATTGGACTGCAATAGTTTTAGATTACACTTTAGATATAGAGAAGATAAGTGCATGAAAATTCAGATATATAATAGATCCATACACTATATAGGATCCTCTTCAGAATCCCCTTGGGGTTTTCAGCATTACACCATGTACAACTTATAGATCTGATATCTAAGTCTGCAAATCTACAGAAATCTTCAGATCTAGAAAGTGGATCTGATCTGATATGAAAAAGGAAATGATCACCTCCAGTAGATCTCCAAAGTGAAGGGTAGATCCCCAACACTTGAAAATCACTCTCCAAATGATGTTCCAAAACACCCTGCAACTGCACCAAGAGGAATAACGTAGATCTCGAAGTAAAAATGCGTTTTAGGGATCAAATGTGGTTAGCCACATGCCAAGATTAGAAAATGAATCTCAATTCATCCAATACTCTCCTCTGTAATATTCCAAAAATTTAGCCTTCAGCTAAATGGAATATTATAGTTTGTTTTGTCACTAGGTATGTGAATAAGTGAGTGGGGAGGCCCATAAGTCTCCTTAGCAGCAATAAAAACACTTCAAGTGTGAAAGGAGACCTTTTTCAGTAACTTAATAAAGCACCTCCAAGTGTGAATAGGGTTGGATCATGTTGATTCAGTCAACTTTTACCAAGTCAACAACGCTGTTATGGAGGAGTGGAGATTAATTGAGGAATAACGCAATTTTGGAGGGAGATGGATCTCATGAAGGAAATGACCTAATTGAGTGGGGCCAAGGGCAAGCAAGCTCACATTCTATTTAATGAAGAGGATGGAAACCATTTGAGCTCATGCTTTAGATTATTATTTTGATATTGGTCTGCTTAGACCTTTTCTTCCTCTTTCTTTTTAGCAGGGTTGCAGTGCTGTTTAGCAATGGGTGTTCCCGAGCGGGAATCCCACCTCTTTCATTGAGAGGCCTCTTGGAACAGTATTTTATTCATTTCCACATTCAGGTTTTTAGGCCAAGCTACAACTTTCTTCATCAGTGTTGTTTCTGTAGGTTATTGTGCTATGTTGCAAGGTGCAGCAGTGGAGGGGTTAGAATCCCACTTTATGAGCTAGTTTCTCATAGGAGGAAGGTTTCCTTCTCTTGGGAGATCTGTTTGGAGAGACCTTGAGAATATTTCAAATATTTGGCACCTGGCCATATATTTCCCATCATTTCCAACATTGTTCCAGTCTGGAATTGTGTTAATTTGGAGGGCAACTTTAGTGGAAGATCTTGTGGTTCCTTTGCAATGTTTTCTGATGATTGAGGGGTTCATCCTTTCATGGGAGGAGACCTTTGAGGGGATCTACATCAGATATATTATATTTCAGCCTTATACACTCTTTTTCTTCAGTTTATAGTGAATATTCAGCCATTAGGCTCTAGATCCCATCTTGTATAGGGTGTATCTCTGAAAACCCTTTCCGAGTTATTTGTAGGAGTTTTTATTGAGCCTAGATCTATATTGGGCAGATTGTTTGAGGCATATTACAGCCCTACATCTTTTTTACATTCTTTGTCGTAGCAGTGTGTTATTAACTGCACTATAGTAGTCTCCAACATTCTTGTATTGTGACAACAGTTCATTTGTGGAGTGATTTCTTATGGGAGGCTTGTTCCTTTATTGTATATGATTCATGCCTCACTATTATGTATTTATTTTCTGGTATAATACATGATTTTTTATCTCCATATTGGGTTCCCATGTTTATGAGTTGATTTACACTGCTATTTCTAGAAGTGTGTTTATGTATTGTTGCATCCCGATTTTGGGATATTACAGTGGTATCAAAGCATAATCTTGGCTCGGTCTGTGCATTCAGCCAATATGTCACCATGAGGAGAAGCTCTTCACTGAAAGAGGAGATGTACAGAAAAATAAAAAGAATACTCCATTATTTGGAGGAAGAGAGGAGGAGGAGGTCTCAAAGCTTCTCTTTCAAACTATGCAGAATATCAAGGGAGATCTCAAGAAGATAAGAAGAGAGAGAGAGAATATCCAAAAGAGTTTGGATCTAAAGCCAACTCTAGATTTCGACATGATGTGTGTGAGCATGCAGCTGCACACTATGATTCACAGCATATTCATATGCCCAAATCTACTATGAGGGAGATGGGAGAAGAAGAAATGCCTAGAAGGGAAGGTCTTGGTGATTATATGCAAGAATATGAGTCTCAAACTAAGAATTTTAGAGATCATATCACTTTCCAAGAGTTTTGCAAGATCAAGGTGGAGAGGAGAAAGTAGCATGACAAGGGTAGATTTTTCCTATCTAATTTTGATGGGTCACCAACATGTTTAGCTAGAGCTTGGGTGGAGGGGTTACACACCTATTTGTAGTAGCACCAAATTTCTAAAGATGAAGCCATAAAAGTTGCAGCACTACATTTTGGAGGTAAGGCCTATGCTTGGTGGATATTTGAATCTTTTTCATTAATAAATCAAAATATTTCTTCTTATGAAAATTTCACTAAGATATTAGTGGAAAGGTTTGATGGAAAACATTCTAAAACATCATTGGTGGGACCAAACAAACCAAAACAAAAAAAACCTTTGCATATGATGGAGGAACCTATAAAGTCAAATCCACTTCAGAAAACTATTGGAGATGCTCACATCTTGCATAATACTTTACTAGATGCAAGAAATCTGTCCCATGATTTTGAACAAGAGGACATGAAGAACCCTTTTTCAAAAGAGGATCCTCTTATTAAGAAGGTGACTCCCATTCATATCGAAGAAGAAGAGGAGGATGGGGGCAACAACACTGTCATATCTAGAGCACATCTAGCACCTCATGCAGAGGTATATGGAGCACTTGTTCCAACAAGAGGGATTCTTGTATCATTGCAAGGGATTCCCCAGGATCTCATATATGGAGGTCAAGGCACAATCAATGAACATCATGATCGTGAAGCCTTACAAATGGAAGGAGAAGGTAGGGAGGAAGGTCAACATCACTTGATGAGAAGCACACACCCCTATCTATTTCAAAGGGTTAATGCAAAGAAGAGGTAGATTGAATTTCACTGTAAGGGTAGGGAAAAGGTTGTCCATCCATATGTGCAGTCTACTCTTGACATTGATGTCTCATTACATGGAGGCATTCCACCGGGGAGACCACGAGATCAGGAGATGATGAGGAATTCTTCACATTTGATAGCACCACTCTTAGATCACAGAGGGGTGGATACTTTGGAGGGGTCTATTATAGCACAGAGAGTTTGGGGTAGACTCAAGGAGGAGGTATACATTCTCCCATTTTCAACATTACCCACTCTCACTACACATATTGCGCTGACATAAGTTGCTGCGGAGATGGAGGATGGAACCTTCATGGTGCAAGGGAGCTTCTCCATGGATTTAGAGAAAAATAAGGTACTTCCTTTGATTAAGGAATCTCCCACACATTGGAGTAGATGGAGGCCACTCATGCTTACATTGGCCAAGATCAGGAGGTTCTTTTTGGATGGTAGCTTCTGGAGGCCAACTTCCAAAAGTCACCATTTCTATTTGAGCATGAGAAGCTGCATGATGGGCATGGAAACACTTTGGAGGATGAATTTGGCATGGGGGATGTCAAAGGAGTAGACATCAACATGTGGGGAGCTTCACATTTCAAATCATTAGTGTTGTCTCTTGGGAGGATTGATCCATATTGGAGGTCTCAACTTTTGGTAGAGTACTCCAAGGATCTTGGTGCCTGCATGATTCTTGATGAACCGAAGGGAGATGATAGATATATGGTGGATGATTTGTTCAAATATTCTTATGGCAGAGTATTCTTTACTAGAGCTTCTGAGCTCAAGGAGGAGCTACTACATGCAACACATGAGGACTTCCTTTCTATGCACTTTGATGCATATCATTATTTGATGGAGAAGTTCACTTTGGAGGGCATCTAGCATGATATATTTCAGCATATGGAGAGATGCATAGCCCAGATGGTGATAGAGAGGATGTCAAAGTCACTTCCCTACTCATTGAGAGTGAGGGATAATTTCCAGTTGAGCCATTTCTGCTCAAGGACCAAAGTACATGGTGGAGAAGGTAAAATTTTTCATTATGATTTGTACTTCTTTACTTTTATGAGAAACATGTTGTATTAAAAAGGTTCATTCCTTATTATACATTATATTATGGTGTACTTGATGCCAAATGTAGCATTGATATTGGCTATTATTTTGGTGGTTTGTGGGGGAAGCCACATGATTCTTGGTGTGCACCATTGGCACCACATTTTACTTTCATGATCCTATCTTGTAGGATGATTATGGCAGAAAAAAAGTGGATGGAAAATCACTTGTATTTCTTTGATTTGAGGTAGGCAAGGGATGCACTGCACTGGTTCCATGTGTGGAACTATGATCCACTTTTCGGTTTTCATATGAAAACTTGTTTTCATTGGTTTTTGCTTCCATATATTGTTGATGTTTCTATGTTCATGGGAAGCTTTGTTTGGAGAGTGGGACAAGAGTTGAATATTCCCATTAGTAGTATGATTCTCCCTACTATACATGTTTCATGTTTTAGGAGAAACAATGGGAAAACCATGATTTCCATACTACATCTCTTTTCTTCATGTGGGAGGGGCCATTTGGAGAACTTGAGTTCTTGGAGGAGGCACCTCATGGCTGAATTATTTGGTGGGGTAACTTAGGCCATTCTTGGAGGCCATTTCATTTCAGCCCAAGATCAGCAGCAACCCCATACATACCATAAATGGAGAGATAAACAACTTGGGTGGAAGAATCTAATCTCTCCATGCAGCCCCAATACATTGCATGAACCGGGGGTTGAGGATCCTTTTGATGAGCTACCTAGAATGGCTCATTTCATTTGGATGATAGCATGGGTTTGGGAGTTTCTCATTGGGAATGAGATCCCCTATGCTTTTCATCACTCCTACCTTGAGAAGGAAATTGTACAACAAGAAGGTTTCCACTTACACCTTCCACCTTTTCATGATGTGAGCCATTTGGTTTTGCATACTTGGGAGGAAACATTGGAGGGCAGATTTATTGCAAATTATTTTGAGCAGTGGTGGGGAATATTGATGAGGAGGCCACAAGAGGAGTAGGGGAGGAATTTTTCTCTCCTTATATAGTTTCTTGAGGACAAGAAACATTTTGGAGGGGAGGACTGTAATATTCCAAAAAATTAGCCTTCAACTAAATGGAATATTATCATTTGTTTTGTCACTAGGTAGGTGAATAAGTGAGTGGGGAGGCCCATAAGTCTCCTTAGCAGCAATAAAAACACTTCAAGTGTGAAAGGAGACATTTTTCAACAGCTAAATAAATCACCTCCAAGTGTGAATAGGGTTGGATCATGTTGATTCAGTCAACTTTGACCAAGTCAACAACGCTGTTATGGAGGAGTGGAGATTAATTGAGGAATAATGCAGTTTTGGAGGGAGATGGATCTCATGAATGAAATGACCTAATTGAGTGGGGCCACGGGAAATAAATCTCACATTCTATTTAAGGAATAGTATGGCAGCCATTTTAGCTCATGTTTTAGATTATTATTTTGATATTGGTCTGCTTATACTTTTGCTTCCTCTTGTTGTTTAGCAGGGTTGCAGTGATGTTTAGCACTAGGTGTTCCTGAGTGGGAATCCCACTTCTTTCCTTGAGAGACCTCTTGGAAGAGTATTTTATTCATTTCCACATTTATGTTTTTAGGCCAAGCTATAAATTTCTTCATCAGCGTAGTTTCTGCAGGTTATTGTGCTGTGTTGTAGGGTGCAGTAGTGGAGGGGTTATAATCCCACTTTCTGAGATAGTTTCTCATAGGAGGAAGGTTTCCTTCTCTTGGGAGATCTGTTTGGAGAGACCTTAAGCATATTTCAGATCTTTGGAACCTATCCATATATTTCCCGTCATTTCCAGCACTGTTCCAGTTTGGAATTGTGTTATTTTGGAGGGAAACTTCAGTGGAAGATCTTGTGGTTCCGTTGCAGTGTTTTATTCTGATTTAGGGGTTCATCCTTTCATGGGAGGAGACCTTTGAGGGGATCTAAATCATATCTATTATATTTCAGCCTTATACACTATTTTTCTTCATTTTTCAGTGAATCTTCAGCCATTGGGCTTTAGATCCCATCTTGTATAGGGTATATCTCTGAAAACCCTTTCCGGGTTCTTTGTAGGAGTTTGTATTTAGCCTAGATCTATATTGGGCATGTATTTTGAGGAATATTACATCCCTACATCTTTTGTACATTCTTTTTCTGTAGTATTTTGTTATTAACTACGTTGTAGTAGTCTCTGACATTCTTGTATTATGACAACAACTCATTTATGGAGTGATTTATTATGGGAGGCTTGTTCCTTTATTGTGTATGATTCAGGCCTCACTATTATGTATTGATTTGCTGGTATAATACACGACGTTATGTATCCATATTGGTCTCCAATGATTATGGGTTGATTTACATTGCTAATTTCAATTTTGTGTTCATGTGTTGCTGCATTCCCCATTTGGGATATTAAATGCTCTACCAATTCATTAAGCAACACTCAATCATCTAGAAGGAATCTCTGCTTTTTTTTTTCTTTTTTCCTTTTTTTCTTTTTTTTTCAGAAGTGAAGTTAAATATTCAATAGATGGAGTGCAAGAAAAAATGACATTGATAATAATATAGAATCCTTGGGTGCGTTTATCAGTTATGGGACCATAGGTAGAAAACACAACTCAACATTTGGTTGACTGAGAATTCAGAATTTAAGATCTAGCAGAAGGGTTAAGGTGTGACCAACCAGACTTTGATACCATGTTAAACACACACATGGTGGAGGAGAAGGTAAAAACACACATAGAAAGATAAGCATGAGTTCTTCATATTATTCACCGTAGATTTCTATTTATATTACATTGGTGTGACCATTGGATTCATCTTCCAAGGTCACTTGGACTCCTTTGTGATTGTTCGCCTTCCACACCTACCCATAGAGGATTAGGTGTCCAACAATTACTGGTGTATGTCCTCCTCTTTTGAATTTTCTTGTTCATTTTGTTCCTCCTCTTCACAATATATGTAAAATAATTTCTTCTCAGCACACTTATGACCTTTAGTGTATTCTCTATCACAACTATAGCAAAGCCCTTTTGCTCTTTTTTATTCTAGTTGTTGTGATGTCAACCTTGTAGGTTGTGGAAGTCTAGGAGTAGAAACACTTCCATCTTTATAGATGTGAGTAGTAGGATTCCTTGTACCCATAATTTTACTTTCAATTTTTCTTTCCAACCTAAATTCCTTCTCTAATGAATCAGGCTCCCAAAGGTGAACCTCATGTTGGATTTTATCCTTTAAAGTACCTATGAAGACATCAATCCTATGTTCCTATGTAATATCAATTACCCTTATATTCAATTTTTTGAAGTCATCAATGTGCTCCACCATTGAACCCGTTTGTTTGATATTTATCAATTGGCTAAAGGAGGTGTTGCTAGTTGCATCCTCAAAATCTGCTATGATTTCCTCCATAAAAATTGACCAAGTTATAATTTGTTTATGAGATAAAAGCCATCAATACCATACAAATGTATTTTTTTCTAAATATAGAGTTGCAATGCGTACCTTTTTTGTGTTTTTCACATTATAGAGATCAAAATATTTCTCCATTTGGAGTATCCATGTTATGGGCTCCTTGCTAGCAAACTTCATCATATCAATATTTTGGATATGATGGGTCTTACATCCAACATTAGAGTCTATGAAATCATGATTAACATTTCTTTTGTTTTCATCATGATTTTTCTGTACTACCCTTTCACCATGAGGAATTTTTTCTTGTAGAAACTTTTCCAAAACTTCCTTCAAACCTTCTGTTTCTTTATTCAAATCTTCCATGTATTTATTCAAATCTTCCATGTTTCCTTATATACCATCGATCTTAGCTTCCATGCCTCCATCTTAGTTTCCATGCCATCCATATTAGCTTCCATGCCATCCATATTAGCTTCCATTCCATTCTTCAAACCATCCATATTAGCTTCCATGCCATTATTTAAACCATCCATCTTAGCTTCCACATCTTTCTTGAAACAATCAATATTATCTTCCACACCTTTCTTCAAACCATCCATTTCATTTATCGTTACTCTTAGCAAGAGAAAAAATTGGTGCACTTGGCCTTGTAATTTTGATATATCATGTTGCACTTCTTCATCTTCATGAGTCATAGTGAGCCTTCTGAGTGCTTAATGAGTGTTGTTTTAGAACCCAATACTGATATCTATGCCTCAATATTCCCTTAGAATCACTTCAAACTGATTTTTCAACAAGATTTATGTAAATTTAAAAAAAAATACACACCTTTTTCTTGCTTTTGAGGAGCTACATATTGAAACTGATGTATCTCTGTAATTTAGGATCTGCAATATATTATCTTCAGTCCTTTAGTATCCTTCTGAATCTTCTTTCCAATGCCATAGGTAAGACTTGATTTGGATTCTTCAAGACAAATCTATGCCCAATATCCCACAATGACCTAATTATGGACTGTAATATTCCTAAATTACCATACAACTAACTGGAATATTAAAATCTAATTTTTCTTTCTTCGTTTGATGAATAAGTGGGTAGGGAAACCCATAAATCTCTTTATTAGGAATAAAATCATTTCTCATGTGGAAGTGGATCATATTTTTAGCTTAATAAAACACCCTTATGTGTCAAAAGGGGCTAAAGCATGTGGACTGGGTCAAACTTGACCAAATCAATAGTGCTACGTTGGAGGAGTGGCATTCAATTAGGGACAATTCAGTTTTAGATGGAAACACATTGCATGGAAGTAGTGTCATTAATGAATGGGGGTTAGGGTTTGGAAGCTTATTTATTATATGAGGAAGAGGATGGCAGCCATATTATTCATGTTATGATATGTTATTTTTTTTATTATATGGTATATTTAGACATATATCTTTCTCTAGCTGTTTAGCTGAGATTGAGTGTTTTTTAGCACTGGGTGTTCCTGATCGGGAATCCCACCTCTTCCATTGAGAAGCTCTTGGAGGAGTATTGCACTACATCCCAAATTTAGGTTTTAGACCAAGCTTTAGTCTTGTGGTACAACACAGTTTATGTTGAGAGATGTGCTGATTTGTAGGGTGCAGTAGTGGAAGATCTTATTGGGTGTTTTCTGAGCTAGTTTTGTGGTGGAGGAAGGTTTCCTTCCAGTGGGAGACCAGTAAAGGAGCCCCTTGGGATTATTTGACATTTGTGGCATCAGGCCAAGTTTATTGTATCCCCTACAGCATAGTTCCAGTCTAGATCTGTGTTATTTTGATGAGTTGTTGCTGGGCTAAGTTCATTGCTCCATTTGGAGTGTTTGATTTCCATTAAAGGGATCAACCCTTCATTGAGAGGGTTCTTTTGGAGGGGTTATTTTAGATCTACATCCAATTCAGCCACCTCCTTCTATGTGCTTCAGTTGTAGTGCATCTTCAGCCCTAGGGCTTTAGATCCACCATTTATATTTGTGTATTTCCAGAAACCCTTCTTGGGTTGTCTAGGAAAAGTGTATGGGAGCATAGATATCCATTTTTGGCCTTGTAGGAGCATGATATTTCCAGATCCATTTATTTATGTGTTCCAGCTATAGTATTAGTCACTAAAACTACGTTGTGCTTATTTCAATATTTTTTGTAGCAGTGTATTACATGTTTTGGGTGCATTTTGGCATTGGAAGCTTCTTTTTCCTATCTTGAGGGGCTTAATCCACAAGATCTTGTACTTATTTTTTGTTGTTATAAATAATACCATGGATCTATAATTTGTATCACATGTAATATGTTAATACTTTCTGTTATTTATATATTCATGCACTATATTCCTGCTTTTCCCATTTTGGAATATTACAGTGGTATCAGAGCATAATATTGGCTCAGACTGTGAAGACATTGAATCTATGTTATTAGAAGAAGAAGAAGCTTCTCACAGAAAAGATAAGTCTTACCAAAGAGACGAAGTAAAGTCTCCATTATTTGGATAAATGGAAGGAAAGAATTTTTCAGAACTTCTTCTCCAAACTATGCATGAGCTTAAAAGATAAATCAAGGGAATGAGGAGGGAAAGAAATGAAGTTCCCTCAAGAATATTTGTACATGAAGAAAGCTCATGTTCTTCATATTATGTGTGTGATAATTCAACCACACACTCATATCTACGACGTGGTGCCATGCCTATATTCTTGGCAAGAGAATAAGAAGAAGGAGAAACACCAAAGGAGGAGACTCTTGCGGATTTTCTCCAACAATATGAATCTCAGTCTAGAAGATTCAAGGAGCATACCAAATTGCAAGGATTTTGTCAACTCAAAGAAAAGAGAATACCTAGAAATCACAATAGAAGAATAGGGTGCATGCAGCACACTTTGGGTAGATTATTTCTACCTACTTTTGACGGGTCACCAAAGAACATAGCTAAGGCTTGGGTAAATAAGGTAGACACATATTTCCAACTGCATCAAGTTTCAGAAGAGGAAGCTATTAGAGTAGCAGCACTGCATCTTGAAGTCAAGGCTTATTCCTGATGGTTATTTTAATATTCCTCATTGAATAATGCAAATATATATACTTATGCAAAGTTCAGTAGGAGGTTAGTGAAATTTTTTGATTTGAAACAATTTGAAACTTCCTTGGGAGAGAAAACCAAACCCAAGAACTTATAACCTTTGCATGAGTTGGAAGGATCCATGAAACCAACTCCATTTCAAAACATTGTTGAGGGGGTTAAATATTTGCAACATGCTTTGCCTAAGGCAAAAGCCCCACTTTAGCAAGAACTTTCTTCTCAAGAAGAAGACTTGAGGGTTCCTCCTTCAAGAAGAGATCAAGACAAAGTATCTCTTAATAATGAGGAGAAAGAAGAGGAAGAGCTGGAAATATCCTCTAGCACTGTGACAACAGGAGGAGATCTACTTCTATTTGGAGATGGAGATGAAGCAATTGCTTCAACTAGAGAAGCTCTTCTATCTTTGCAATAATTTCCAAAGGATCTGAAAAATAAATATCATGATCAACATATGTCTATATTGATAGACAATGAGACAAAACAATGGAGGAAGTGTGTTCCAGCATTGAATCCAGTCTTGGGGACACAAACTATGATAGATCATTCCTTTGTGACCAGAAATTTTGACATCAATGAAATTTTGGGTGTATATGGGTTGATTACATCTGATGAAAACACCTTAACTGTGAAATCTTGCAGAAGGTAGGAGAAGATGAGAAGGAGGGCCAGCACCAAATGATTCAAAGAATATACACCCATCCTTTTCAGGAGGTTTATGAACAAAAGTAGGAGGGTGATTTTCACAGTGAGGGCAGGGACAAATCAGTCCACTCATATATACAGCCTTCTCTAGGCCTTGATGTTCCATTACATGGAGGCATTCCACCAGGGAGACCCCCTAATTGGAAGAGGATTAAAGATTTCTCTCAACATGTTGCACCACTCATAGATCTAGGAGAAGTGGGATCGTTGGGAGATTATTGTACAGTGTTGAGAGTCTTGGGTGGACTCAAGGAGAAGGGAGGCATTCACCCAACATCATCATTACCTACTCTCATTTCAGATTCTGCGCTGAGAAAGGAGCAGCAAGGGGAGGATAGTAGCCTTCCAATATGTCACTTTGGCATGGGAGATGTAAAATAGGAGGACAAATACATGACAGATGCTTTCTATGATAGATCATCCGCGCTATCACTTTGGAGGATAGATCCATACTTTAAATCCCAGCTATAGGCAGATTATTCCAAGGATATTTTCACTTGTATGATACTTGATTACCAGCTACAAGAGGAGGGATATTAAGCCAGATATAAGGTCATCTACTATCATGGTAGGATCTTCTTTTCTAGAGCTTCCAAGCTCAAGGAGAAGTTACTATGAGCACATGAAGATTTTCTCTTCAGCCACACTTTATTCCATGAAGTCATACAACACTATCATGGAGGAGTTTACTTAGGAAGTCCTTGAAGAGGAGGTATATTAGCATTTGAGGAGATGCATGGACCATGTGGAGATGGTAGAGACACATAACTCTATGGAGGAGTTATCACAACCACCTCTTTCCTCTTTTGGAATGAGAGGGGATACATCTATGAACCACTCCATTTGAATGAGCAGATCATATGGTAAAGATATTATTTTTATGCATAATAATTTATATGATGAAAATTTTCATTTCTTTACCATACATGTGCAAGCCATTGTTCCAAGGGGGAGAATTCTTCCTTATAAAATTCATGGTAAAATTTGGGCCATAAACTATGTTGAGCAAGGCCACTCCCTAGGATGATATAGGGAGATGATATATCATTATGGGTGTGTACCAAAGGCACCGAATATTTCTCACAGTTTCAAAACTTGTGAGAAAACTATGGCAGCAAGTAAGTGGTGGGGAAACCACTTACCATATCATGATTTGAGGAAGTGAGGATATGTACTGCGATGGTTCCACATGTGGGACTATGATCCACCTCCATTATTTCATTTAATTGTTTATGTATCACTGGTTTTGATCATATATATTAATGATGTCCTTACTCTTCTTATGGGAGTGATTAGAGGGAGAATGGAAGGATTGGATATGCCCTTTTGGAGAGAGATTCTCCATGGTTCTTATGTTTCATATTTCTGGGAGAGCATTGGACCATCCATGATTGTTACATTGGGACTCTTGTTTATGTATGGGATGAGCTATTTGGATAACTTGAGCACTTGGGAGGTGCCTTTCATGAGTAGATGGGAGGGTTTTTTTGATGAATTACCATTCTGGAGGGTGTTTCATTTTATGTGGATGATAGCTTGGAGGATGGAGCTTCACATGGGGATGAAGGTTCCATATATTTTGCAGATTTATCCTTGCAGTTGCTTGAGGACAAGAAACATTTGGGAGGGGAGGATTGTAATATTCCTAAATTAGCATACAACTAATTGGAATATTAAAATCTAATTTTTCTTTCTTGTTGGATGAATAAGTGGGTAGGGAGACCCATAAATATCTTTATTAGGAATAAAACCACTTCTCATGTGAAAGTGGATCATATTTTTAGCTTAATAAAACACCCTTAGGTGTGAAAAGGGGATAAAGCATGTGGACTGGGTCAACCTTGACCAAATCAATAGCGCTGTCATGGAGGAGTGGCATGCAATGAGGGACAATGCAGTTTTAGATGGAGACACATTGCATGGAAGTAGTGTCATTAATGAATGGGGCTTAGGGTTTGGAAGCTCATTTCTTATATAAGGAAGAGGATGGAAGCCATATTATTCATGTTATTCATGTTATGTTTTTTATTATATATTTTGTTTAGACATATATCTTTCTCTAGCTATTTAGCTAATATTGAGTGTTGTTTAGCACTGGGTGTTCCTAATCAGGAATCCCATATCTTCCATTAAGAAGCTCTTGCAGGAGTATTGCACTATATTCCACATTTAATTTTTAGACCAAGATTTAGTCTTGTGGTACAACGTAGTTTCTATTGAGAGATGTGTTGACTTGTAGGGTGCAGCAGTGGAAGATCTTATTGGGTGTTTTCTAAGCTATTTTTGCAGTGGAGGAAGGTTTCCTTCAATTGGGAGGCCAGTAAAGGAGCCCCTTGGGCTTATTTGACATCTGAGGCATCATGAAAATTTTATTTTATCCCCTACAATGCAGTTCCAATCCATATTTGCATTATTTTGATGATTTGTTGCACAAGTAATTTCATTGCTCCATTTGGAGTGTTTTCTTTCCATTTAAGGGATCAGCCCTTCATTGAGAGGGTTATTTTGGAGGAGTTCTTTCAGATCTACATCAGGTTTAGCCACCTCCTTCTATGTGCTTCAGTTGCAGTGCATATTCAGCCCTAGAGCTTTAGATCCACCATTTATATTTGTGTATTTACGGAAACCCTTCTTGGGTTGTCTAGGAAAAGTGTATGGGAGAATATATATCTCTATTTTTGGCCTTGTAGGAGCATGATATTTATAGATCCATTTATTTATGTTTTCTAGCTACCGTATTAGTCACTAAAACTACACTTTTCTTGCTTCAGTATTTTGTGTGGAAGTGTATTACATGTTTTGGGTGCATTTTTGCATTGGAGGCTTCTTTTGCCTATCTTCAGGGGATTAATCCCCAAGATCTTGTACTTGTTTATTGTTGTTATACATAATACCATGGATATATCATTTGGCTCATAAGTAATGTGTTAATACTTGATGATATTTATATATTCATGCACTATATTCCTGCTTTTCCCATTTGGGAATATTACAGTGCAGTAGAGCAAACTTGTATGTTGTGCCACATGTCACTATTTACTCCTTCAGCTCTGAGAGTGATATACATGAAACTACAGTCCATGTTATTTCAGAAACTTTTTATAGAATTCCAATCCGATTCTTAGAGAGAGAGAATTATGACGATTTTCCTAAGGTCACCTCTTTGATATGAAATTCGAGAACCTGCACAACCCCTAACAACCATAGATCATATCTCCAAAAATATTTCGAACCAAGATCTAAAATTTTTACACGAAGTTCCTCAAGATTTCCTTGCAAATGGGTTTTTTTTTAGCATTTTACCTTCGTAGAAATAAAAATTTATAGCGAAAATTCCACGATGACTTGTTTGAAGTAGTGAAACACTAGAATCCAAAGCTCTGATACCAAATGTTATGAAACCAACTCCAAAAATAGAAGAAAAGAGAGATCAATGCCTTAGAAACTAGCCACTTCAAGGGGGGAAGATCCTTTACATTACATAATGAACAATTCTTGGATGATACAAATGACAAAACCTCCTTTCTATATATAGGAGTCCATGGGGTCACAATATAATCCTATCCGACCTAACAATAATAATGTAAGGGAACAACAATAAAAATAATGGGCTTTTATGGGGCACAATAATAACAATATAGGGACTACAAGGGTAAAACAATAAGAATAAGGGGGCTATGCTAAAAACATTAAGGGACTACACTAGTAATATAGGGACCTAACACCAATATGGAGATTATAAATAACACTTCTCCTATTCTCTATCGGTCATCATCCATGGGATCGATGTATTGAGACTATCTTGGAGTTTCTTATTGTGATTCTGTCAAACCTTTTTTTTCAAATACCATGGTATCAACATCAGTAGATGTTCCATCTACTAGTCATTCATCCCCTCCTATTATCGATGCACATGTGAACCTTGTCTCTCATGATGATGCTTCAGGTAGCTTCTCCACATCATGTGGTCTTTATTCCTCCCATCTTGCCATATTTCATTCCGATGAGGACATCATGGAATCCATGACCACCCTTGATTATCCTTGAGACAATGTGCGGCATCGTGTGTACTTCCATTTGTAGAAAACCCATGATAAATTTGTTTTGGAGTCTTAATACTTCATCCATGGTGAGGTTGATTAGTTCAATAAGCCCTTACTTCAAACCCATGAATTTGAACCACACCCACCTTATGGCTATTACATTGCCACGCAATGTTTGGGTAAGGGGGAATCCACTTTGAGGGTCCAGGAGAAGCAATTATCCCCAACCCTCTCAATGCATATGGTAGTGTTGACTCTAGTACCATCATTATTTCCCATTTAGAATAACCTCTAGAGTCTCATATCACTTCATATCAGTCTAGGAATGATCCACTTAATCATTTCTTCATTTTACATAAACAACCCAATCCCTTAGACATTGTTGTTGACCAACCTATATGTTTTCTAGATAAGCATTAGTTTATTATATCCAAAACCACTCTTTGGTATATTGACACCACATATGTGAACCCATAAATTTAGTCCATTTGATTCATATATGTATTTCTAAGCAAGATTGGTAATCCACCTTTTCCTTTCTCTTAATGCACCCTTTATCTTTTCATCCCACAAGAAGACATTCATAAAATAAAAAAAATGGCGAACAACATCATCAAAATGTGTTTAGAGTCCACTATCCTAAATGCATCTGGCATGAACATAACATGATCATTACTATTTGTACTATTTAGAGGACCTCATGCCAGTTAGACATAGTGCTTGAATCCCTTATTTGAGTTCTCGAAACACAATGGTGCTCCACAAACTCTTCTAGCTAGAGGCATCACTCCCACCTTTGCATACTAGATCAATCCCATATACATGATCATATGATGGGGGGCAGTATATCATGCTTGGGGACGTGATCACACATCAACAAATTCTCACTTTATTAACATAATTCTGCACCTATAACCCAATTATATAGGTATGGTAGATTTTCGTTTCCTTTATTGGATAGTTTGTCTTACCGGCATCCCTAGCGAGCCATATCCACATTGCATATCATAGATGCTTGATACCATATCTTCAAATATTCTACGCTATGTGATGTAAAACTTACTAATTGGTCCCCATGTTTGACTTGGTAGGTGGGGATGATCCTAGACCTTTTCTTGTATTTCATTCATATATTCCTTTCTTACCTTGATTATTCACCAGGAGTCATCCTTCCACGAAACATTAACGCCATTTTTAGATAAATAAGTCCACCTACCTGAAAGTCACATATCAAAAATCCAACATTAATTTTATCTTCCACAATATACACAAGATTTAGGACCTTCTCCTCCTCTCTAAATCCTCCAACGAATCACTATGAAAATTAATTGGATATGGGGGCAAGAATCATTATTATAGGAAAAACCCTAGTTTTTATGATGCCCATTGCGACTAAACCGTAGCTCAGTTTGACAAACTATCAGTGCCATTGGAAAGATATCTAAAATTTTATAATGGTTCCTCTTGTGTGTTTGGAAATTTGACACTTCAACTAGAAGAGATTTTTTCCAAGAGGTTTCACTTTGTCGTCCATTCAAACCAAATCTCTTCATATGAGACACCTTTTATTTGGTACCACTTTACCTTTACACTCATTGAATCATCTGCCAATTTTCGTCATGAGTCATTACAGAAATTTTGAGGTATAAAATGGGCCTCCTAAGAAAAATGTACAACCAAAATAAACTTTACAAAAACCAATAGGATTCAAGATGATGATGTCAATCATGGGGGGTGATTCACCATTTTTGGGGTAAAAAGGTAAAAAGATTAAAAAATAATAAAATAATAAAACTAGGTTTTCAACTTATTTGCCTAATTTTTTACTCAAATTTAAAGTGGGAGTACTCATTCGATGAAAAATTTAATTCCTCATCCAAGGAGTACCCATTTTCCATACTTTCGATGGACCCTGCTACATGAAAAATGAGAAATACATGAAAAAAGGAGATTGCCATAACATTTTTCATGTATTTCTCATTTTTCATGTAGCAGGGTCCATTGAAAGTATGCAACATGGGTAATACTTGGATGAGGAATCAAATTCTTCATCCAATGTTTGTTCCCACTCGATATTTGAGTGAACCCATATGTTGAAAATACAAGTTGGAAAAGTAGTTTTTTCTTTTTTACCTCTAAAATTGGATGATGTAATCTAATCTTATTTTATTATTTCAACTATTATTTTATAATTTCCTTAGGAGGCCTATTTTATACCTAAAAATTCCTTAATGAACAATTATTTACTCATTTTTTACAGTCCCTGTGGGCCTCTCCCATGTGGCACCATCATTGAGTCACCCTTGTTCAAAGCATCCAAGATGATTCACCCTTGCATTCATGGAGTATGTTTCGAGTCCCATTGAGACCTATTATAGTATTCCATCCATATTTGCATCACATTCATGCATTTTTTCTCCTTTTGGCCTCCAACTATACTCTTCCATCTTTGGAAAGCCACTATCTGAGTAACTGACCATCCCCTCTAGAATCGAGTTAGTCACTGCTAGGTAAACCATGCATATTATGCCCTGACAAGGTAATTCATCAATTTGCATCTCATCCTATTACCTTCCATCATCATCCTTGGTGTTAGTCTACCAATCAATTTACTATGATCCCCCATGCCTTTGTTGAGGATTCCTTATTTCCTCAAATTTGGTGGGCCCTCTTTCGTAAACTTTGGCACATTTATTCTTGAAGTATGGTCTAGAGGGTGGTGTATCATGGTTTCAGATTTCATTATTTTTTGGTGCCTCAGATCAAGAAAAGAGAATCATAATTTCACTTTCACTTGGCTATTTTTCACGTACTTGACTCTAGCTCATTATCGCATGATTTAGAATCGTACACTTAATGGTTTAGTGACCCAACAGGTTGTACGAGTGATTATTGGGTGTGTGTGTGATCAGATTTGGATCAAGGACATGAGTGATAGCTAAAATTTAAAAGTGATCAAAAGTGTGTCAAACCTGAGTGAACGTATAGATCTCATCTTCCTGATTCTGGTGCCATGAACAATTTGAAAAACTGACACCGTATGAATAAGTTATCGTGATTTGAAAAGTCCAGTAAATTTCAATTTCTGTTGACCAAATTTGACTGGATTTTAGAAATTAAAAAAAAAGAGAATATTCAAGGGAATATTCCTAGAATATTCCTCAAAATATTCCTAGAATATTCTTCAAAATATTCCCTGGAATATTCCTTCTGGTCCAACTGAATGTCGACAAGTGTCAGCATCTAATTTGAAGTTGGATTGTATGTGGTTTTGATGAGCCAATTAGAGGTTGTCACGTGGCCCAGGTTTGGTATATTAAAATTTTGGTTGGACTCCATCAGAGCCGACCCCAAGACCTCCAAGTGCGCACACCCATGTCTTACCTTTGGGCTATCATTTGTGACTTAACATTAACGGGTCAACGACTATATTTAATGTTGGTTGGTTTCGTAATTGGGGGTCCAGAGGGGCTAGCCCCTCCCCACGTGGCCATTAGCCCGTGACCCTAGGCCAAGGGTTAAGCCCCTAACCGCCATTCACCAATAGTTCAACATGTGTTCACATGTGACATGTTAGGTAACAAGCTACATCTATTCATAGATCGTTTTTATGCAGTCTCCACATTTTTTGTTAGCCTGTTCATATGTGGTCGTTACAATAAATTTATCTACGCAATTTATCCGCTCCAAACTTGAATTAGAGGTTACGAGACCGCGGGGTTTGGGGTCCATGTGGCCACCCCAAACAATCACATTTATTGTAACTATCAGAATGGTGGTAAATTTGGAGCATGCCCAGATTTAGGGAAGTTGGCCAATTTTAACAGCAGTTAACTACAGTGCTCCATTTTTAGTGGAGCTGATTTAGGGGTCACTGAACAAAAACTATTTAGGCTCTATATTGAGCTATATTCGACCATTCTGAGACTTTGAATAGTAAATTTCAACTATCTAAAACATTTTAGACTAATTGGTGAGAGTTTCAGATCTATCAAAGGACTTTTGAGCGTGATTTAGCTTCAAAGAAGTTCTAGGCGCCACGAGGGCCACCAGGGGCCAGTAGGAGTTTGAGGCCTAGCCAGGGTAGCTAGAGGCCTTATTTAGGAAACCAATAGTAATTTTTGGATTTTTCAGATAGTATGGAACTAATGCTAAGGTTTTCAAAGCCACTAGAGGACTTCTGAATGCCATTTGCTTCAGATAAGTTCCAAGGGCCACCAGGGCCATCAAGTGCCAACAGGAGAATGAGGCCTATCCAGATAAACTAGTATCCATTATCAAAAAAAATTTATTCTATTATGACTAATTTTAGCCTTCTGAATCCAATGGAAGGATTTGAAGAAGCTTTTTATGACTTCTGAAAGTTGATATGCTTTAGAGAAGTTTTCAGTGAACTTAGAGCCAGGGGTTCCACCATGTGTTAAAGGCGAAACCGGAGCAACAAGAGGAAATTTTCTGGAACTGAATAGTCTATTCTAACTATTTTTGACATTTTGAATCCAATGAAATTATTTTTAGAGCCATTAGAATAATTATAAGGGTCAAAGAGCCACAGGGAAGTTTTGGGCATCCTAGGGCCATCAGTGGATGGAGGCCTAGATTGGGAAGCCAGTGTTCATTTTGAGTAAATGAACAACCTTTTTTGGATGTCTGATATGTTTTGGAGACATTAGAAATGGTTTCAAGGATAGAGAATGGATTCTGAGGGAGTTAGTTCCATGGAGAAGCTTGGAAAAGCTTAAGGGTACTGACAAAAGGAGTCAAGTCTAAGGGAGTTAAGGTTCATCTTCAGAGAGATTTCAACCATTCAAGGGATATAAATGGCATTCTAAACCCATTGGTTCAGTTCAGATAACCATTGGACTTGAGTTTGTAACTTTTAAAAGAAATTTTTCATCTTAATCCCAAAGAGACAAGTTAGTTGAAAAAGGCTCAAGGAGACATAACCCACAATATTCAAGTGAACTCCTATTTTAAATTTGTTGTTATGTGTTAATGCTTATTTGTTGTATTATATGACTGTTTCACATGTTTAATATCAACAAAAACAAAAGGTCTTAAAGCACTTAAACAGTTAAAAAACATAAACCTATTTCAAGTATAAAATTCCATATGGTCATGTATAAGCACGATCATTTTTTTTTAAAACTGAGTGGGAGGTGCTTGTGCATATGCATTTCAAGTTATCTGCCCATTTTTAGATCAGTGTGAGAGGTCCTAGACCTCATGAGGGGATGGCCCTTCATATGCTGCCCCACATTCCTAGATGTTTGCATATTATGATCCAACCTCATATGCAGTTCCACATATTTGATGGGTTCATTTTCAGCCTCTTGCAGTGCCACCGCATGCATGTATCCTTTAGATTATCCATTCAGATATTGAAAGTCTTTTCCTATTTTATAGGGATTCTTTGGTTGTGATTCCCCTGCCCATGTAATCTTGAGGGGAATTAATTCTCACCCTCTCTGTAGAAATTTGCTGAATAATGAAGTTTATTCACTGCAATTAACCTGATCATACATCAATTCGAATTTCCTGTACAACACATAATTGCTTCTACAAATTAATCGTCACATGCGGAATAAAAACAAAGCGACAGAACATCAAATCACACACATAGAACGCAGCATGTATGGGGAAAGCTTATAGCTGAAAACCCCCAGCTATATGTATCATATAATGGATGAGAATCATGTATTTTTACACAATACAATACTCCTCACAAGTACATAGTACTGTCTCCAAAAACTACACACAAAACTAGCTCTGTTTGAACCGATCACGGGTTCAAAACTCGTCCTCTAGTCTGCCTGCCTCTACTGCGCAATCCAAAGTGTGAATGTAGCTTAACCAAGTTCAAATTAACCTTTATTGAACAGCGCAATCATCACTGGCACTCTCATCCCACTGATTGTGAAAATCTCATGCACAACTTATGTACAACTGTTGTCGATCTCACCCTTTCATCTACCTCTTCCACTTGTCTTCACTGAACTGTCCATGCACTGAGTTAAACTGATGTGTTATTTAGTTGAATAATGAGTTAATATCAGTGAATTAAATAATATTTAATTCACCCAACTCATCTCTAGTGTAATCGTCAGTTAAACTGATCACAACTAGTTCAACTAGTTAACCGGAACACAATCTCCATCAACTCCTCAATCAACTCCACCAAAACTCTGCCACATGAGTCTAACTAAAGTCAATTACACATTAGCTCAACCATACACATGGGAATAGCGTAAATCCTCATGTCAGCTGCATGCCCCACCTCCGGGGGTCAAACTGAAGTGCTACAAGAGAGTAAACTGAAGTTTAGAGTCCAAATATTATTAAGGGTAAATAATATTTGACTGTTCTATTTTTAGCTCGGCAGTCTAAAAATAGAAACCACCTGAATGTCTAAAAATAGAGGTCCATCTATTTTTACCAACTCGACCAATCATCCAAGAATAGCATACTGCAACTCCTAGACCATGCTCCATATGTCTAAAAATAGACATAGTCTAAAAATAGACTTTGCGCCAAAAATATCCTGCGGGCCCACTTAGTGAAGGCGACTTCATTTCACTAAGCTCCATCATCTTGCTGCATTTTCAACACTCCCTCTCAGCAAGATATGGATTATCTGCAACCCCTATCCTGCCTCTGTGGAATTCGAATTTGCTCCTGGTGAGCGCCTTCGTCAGGATGTCGGCATCCTGATCCTCCGTGGGAACATATGAAAGCATCATGATCCTCCGCTGAACACAATCTCTGATGTGATGGTACCTGATGTCGATATGTTTGGACCTATCATGAAAAAATGGATTAGCCGAGAGCTTGATGCAGCTCTGGTTATCACAGTAAATCACTGTAGGCTCCAAATGCAACCTGAACAAACCTGCGAGGATCTTCCTCATCCAAATAGCCTCACATGCAGCCAAACTTGCTGCCATGTACTCGGCCTCTGCTGAACTGAGTGCCACGGATCTCTGCTTCCTGCTGTACCAGGAAACTGCTGTCGACCCAATGCTGAAAACTCCTCCAGAAGTGCTCTTCCGGTCTGTTGGGCTCCCTGCCCAATCTGCATCAGTGAAACCAGAAAGCTTCACTCCATCCTCCTGTCTGTACCATAGTCCATATCCCGATGTGCCTCTGATATAGCGCAATACATGCTTGCCCGCCTTCCAAAAGAGCTTGGTAGGCTTAACCATAGCTTGCGAAAGCTGGTTAACTGCATAGCATATATCGGGTCGAGTATTGACCAGATACATCAACGACCCCACCAGCTGTCGATAGACAGTGGCATCCACTACCTCCTCCGAAGTAGCATCTCCCTTCCTCCATCCTCCAGGAAGAGGGGTATCAACAGGCTTGCAGCCCTGCATGTTGAACCTCTCGAGAATCTCCCGGGCATACTTGCCCTGAGAAACAAACAGTCCTCCACTGCGCTGCCAAATCTCCAATCCCAGGAAATAATGAAGGATGCCCAGGTCCTTCATCTCAAACTCTAGTGCAAGATCCTCCTTGCATGAAAGTATCAACTGCTCGTCGCCAGTCAAAATCAGATCATCTACATACAGTACGATGATCAACAGCTTCCCCTCCACCACAATCTGGTACAGGTTTGGATCCGCCTCACTCTTGGACAATCCAAGCCCGGTGAAGTAGCTGTCTATCCGAGTGTACCAAGCACGAGGTGCTTGCTTCAGCCCGTACAGTGCTCTCTTGAGTCGGCACACATGCGACTCACTGCTGAAGATCTCGAAACCTTCAGGCTGCTCTATGTACACCTCCTCCTCAATGACTCCGTTGAGGAATGCAGTCTTCACATCCATCTGATGGATGTGCCACCCCATCTGCGCTGAGAGAGCAAGGATCG